>DWLI01003545.1:0-11714 GCA_018249915.1 Cecropterus dorantes dorantes
TACTATAGCCAAAGAAATTTTATTACAAGTTCATACATACTATAATGCGAAAAGACTTTTTCCCCGACCTATTATACTTAATAATAATAATAAATACGTACGCAAATACCTTACACTTACGCGAAACTGTGTAATTTTTTTACACTATATGTACACTATACACTATATCACTTTTTTACACTATCACTATCAGAAGATTACGTAATCAAAATATTGCCATTATGAGATTTAAATGAAATTCTTTTTGTGACGCCCTGGGAAGCTATAAAAGTACAACCCACTTAAATATACATATTAAACATACAAGTTGAATACTCCAATTACATAAAATTACGTCAATTAAATAACCATCACTTGATCATTGTTTGACGTGGAGACACCAGGAGCTATAATTTTAAATAATGCGACTATATAAAAAGTCACAGGTGTATAAAAATTTGCTTATTAGTATATGCATGACAAGCACGCGAACCGAGTTGCTCAACAAGTTTTTTTTTGTCTAATTAATTGATTTAAGGATAGCAACTCAAACATGTTGATATAACTGATATGTAATTTATTTTCAAGTTTTATTAAGTAATACTAAAACATTTTCTACAAGTAATTTTCGTGTAAATTGATTAAATCCTATGTTAACGCATTTGAAGTGTCTCATTTATATGTGAAGTCGCTGAGTAATTTCAAATAATGTCTTCGACAAAACTGCAATGTTAAACCTCGTCTAAAAGTTTGTGTACGAATACCTAAATGTAACTATAAATATTAGATCTCGCGATATAATTATTAGTATAAATTATACATATACATTATTTTCTTCATCTTCAGCGTATTTAGATTGTTTTTATAACTGCTTTAGTATTTCCACCTGCGATACGGTCGTGGCTTCATTCTCACTATTTGCTGGCTGCATGCCAGGTGCAACATAAAATGCTAGCAGAAAAACGTGCTGTCAACAGTCCGACAATAGATTTATGTTATGCGTATATTTAACTCAAGAAACATGTCTCATAACTTCAGCAACATTGTTAGAATGAAGTATTCAAGATATGATATGAAATAAAATAAATCAGAATTAAAATTCCTTAAATAAGGGTATGTAACTCTAAGTTTTTATTCAACATTTCATACTAAGTATATATGTATATGGTATCATAACATACCCATTTGTGGATGAAAACTTTAATGAAGAGTAGTATAACGTCTTGTCACTAATCGGAGTAATTCACATCATTTTGACAATTATTTGTGAACAGTAAAACTAACGCGTAAAGGGGTAAAAACAATTATTTATTCAAATAACGAACAGTCCACTTAGGTTGTGTCGTGATTATATATTTGTTCAAATAGGAAATAGTTTCTTGATGCAGCACTCATGAAATCTTTATAATATTACATCCAGTTAAGTTCATTTAACAGAAATAGTATAAAAATATCTGATTCATGGAAATATAAGCGCAAACAACATGTACGCACGCACCCGAGTGTCAATTCGATCATACGCAGCTCAATAGCGCATGATGTCACCTGAATAATGCGCTGATTCAAGATTTTCCCCCTCCGTGGAATCTGTTAGTAACGAATTCACATCATATTGAATCATTCTTACACTGGAAGTATCAGTCAGTAAGAATTTACAAGTGAATAGTAGTGCCCTTAGCATGAGTTTCATACGTTTCTCAAGAAGATATGTTTACAATTCACCCACACATAATTATAGGGGCGAAACATAAACGGTATTCCTTTCTAAAGACACCCAAAATCGCTTCACGCTAGAAATAGGGATGGCGGTGGTACCTCCCTGGTTGAGCTATTCTGGTTCCACCACCTGACAAAATCTTAGGTATATGTAATAAAATACCAGCATTTCGATGTAATTATTTCCAAAGAAGGAACAATACAATTAAAACTGATGTACTCTTCATATATTTTATCTTTATCGTGAGGTACACTGTATTCCGTATTAAGTATGAAAATCTGATATAATCACGTTTAATTGTCTATCCTTCAGTAATATCAGCAACTTATAAAACACCTTGTTAAGTATCTATTGTATAATACTACTTAGATGTAGAAGTGTTACACTTAGATACTCAAATAGTGTGTACGTACTTTGATTGCTTTAAGGTTTGTTAACTACAACAAAAAAAATAAGTAATACCTACTGCCGCTGAGGTCCAACAGTTTGATCAAATTGCAGGGTGATTAGGAAAATATATAAAATAAGGGTAGTGTTATATAGGGTTCTAGAGTGGTGTTGTCAAGATTTTCATATAAAAATTTAAACCTGTTTTAAACGATTGAGGGTAGACTCCCGGTTCTGAATGCACCACCGCCACACTATTATTTAAAATTGGCTATATCATAATATACTTTTAAAATATGGTTGCCTATTAAACGTGAAATTAAAATTCTATGATTTTATTCGAGTATACCCTTGCTTGTCTATTTGAAGTTAAACTACTTTAGAATTGATACGAATTAAATGGCTGTATACCCCTTTTTAAATCACGCTAATAATTTTACTTCGTACACTGCTTAAGTTCAAGTTCGCTATTAATATTGGATGCAGTGATTAATTAATCAATTTTTCAAAAAGTATAAGTCTTAACACCCTTATGCTAAGAAATAATTAATTTATTATTATTAAGTTTCACTTCTGCCATGTGTGAACTGCGCACACTTTTTGGTCAATGTTAGAAATATATTATGTGATGTTTGTTCTTCTATCTCTATGTTTTATCTGGGAGTGTGTCATCGCGCGATAATCGCGATGACGTACACCACCGTCAGCTGAGCTGGCGCGCTCACAAAATTGTACCCCGAATTATCAAGATAAGTGGGACTGCGTATCATTCATCAGCCACATTTATATAATACGCATACGTCGTCCAAAATAGTAAGCCTCGGGATTCTTATATAAAAGTAAAAATAGTATCAACATTATGGTTTATAGACATGAAATGTACACAATTCGGTATACAAATTGTAAATAACTCGCCTAATTTTATATCATTTTCAACATGTAACTACTCGTTTGTACCTTATCTAGATATAGTTCATTTAATTGATAATGTGAATAATTAATAAAGAAATATATTTTTTCGTCTAGCCTATCAAAATATGAACGCTTCAAATATGTTTAATAAAATTTAAAATCTTATCCTTAATATTAGTTACTCATCTTTGCAAAAATTATCACGATGATGAAAAATATCATGAAACTGATAGATAATATTTTTTAAATAATTTGGAACACAATATAATACGACTTTAAAGAAACATGCGTTCATGTTTTAATAGCCAATCCGGTATAATTTTTATTATAATATTATTCTACAATATTACATTTTGTTAAAAAAAAAGGAGTAGCAGTCACCAGTCTGCCTTAAAGGCATTTGGTGTTGACAGATGGTGGTGGCGAAATTGATTGGTGACAGGTGATGCATCGATGAGCCGTAGTAAAAATCTATCATGAAAATTATTTTAAGCTGCTTTAACAATAATAATAAATTGTATTTTTTACTATTATGTTACTTGCTCAAATTCTTATTCCTAATATAAAAAGCCAGCCAGAGCTACTCGGAATTTACATTAAAAGTTATCAAGAAATTAACTATTAAATTATTCTAGATTCTATCATAGAGTATTTGCCTAATATTTGTATAGAACCACACGTTAACTTGAAACAATGTAGCATTTCGTGAATTACATGTAAATGGTAACAACGGTTGTAGTTACATCACGTGGGCCACAGCTGTAGAACTGGTTCCATACTACATTCCTGAGGGAACGCCAACACCGCGTGCCAATACTCCTGACTAATTGCTCGTATAAAAAATAAACGGCCACTTTATTAGAATAAATTGATGACAAAATAAGTTGTGAACGGTGAACTTTCATTTAAATGTATTGGAATGCCGTAGTTCGTAGAGCACTACGTTCGTTCGGTGTACTTTAATTGTACGAAATTATATTTTAATGCAAATGATCACAGATGAGAAATATTCCCGTATGTATCTAAGAATGTGTGTAATATTATAATTTATCGTTTACTTTACGGAACTTATCTGGAAGGAAATTATTGTGAGGAACCTTAAGCCTGGCTAAAAGGGTTCTTGGGGATGCCTTCTGTCTATCAATAGGGCTATAATGCCATGACCAGTGTTGTACATTAGGGCCTAAACGACCTCACTTTGAGAGGATATTATGCCCAACAGTGGTAAAGAATGATGAGCAGGGTTGTTTGTGATATATTCATTCAAGGACATTTTATAGAAAGTTATGTAATTAAAAGTCTTACAATTTTCATTATTTATTAAGAAAATTTTAGGAACTTTAGTAATGCCAGAGAATAAAATAAGAATACTGGGCCAAAATGATGAGCAGAGTTCTTGGTGATGTATTTATTCAAGGACGTTTTAAAGTTATGTGATTAAAAGCCTTGTAATTTTAAAAATTTAATATTTATTTTTTAATTTCACTAACGTTTATATTGCCAGAGAATAAAACAATAGCTTAATACTGGTAAAACGAGCATGAATTACACAAATTTAGATGGTTATTACAGAAACCCCAAGTTCGTAGAGCGTTTTTATTACTCGTGCATGTGAAATACCTGCGTTGGGTACATACTTTCTTAATTAGGGACAAATGTAAATTAATTAAAATGAAATTCTCGCGTACATTTTAACAATCTTCAGGTCTTGAGATTATTTTATGTGATTAAATTACTTATAGGTTGCAACCTTAGGAATGGGTGGGTATTTAGAAGTTAATGCTTTATTGGAGATATAAATAAATATCATAATACTCATATTTATTACATTATTTAAATATATGTTACAGTTACGATTACGAATACCACGTGCACGAGTGCGTGTGAGAGTATGGAAAGATTATATTTATGTACAATAATTAAACAATAAGTTTTTTTTAACAGTTTTAAACATTCATTCAATATATTATTGTCAATCTATTGCATTATATTAATTACATGTAATGTTAACTATGTCAGTTCGTGTTAAAATATGTTTTATTGCTTTTGAATTCAGTTTAGTCATTTAAACCTTATTTTTCCTCCGTGTCTTTAAATACATAATATATGAGCAAATTATGTGCTATCAATTATAAAACATAATCTATTTTTTTAGTTTAATTACGGTTGAATTCCGACCGCTGTGACGGATAATTATTTACATTAATTATGCACTACTTTTGATGCAATTACATAAATAATTTCATAATCTCCATTTGTCTGGATTCATGCAGGTGTGCAATGTTTCCATCGGTCATAATAAAATTTATCATAGATTTAAATAGCGGCACTGTAGTCTGTAGGCGTATAACTGACAGTTTGGCTGACATTTGTCGGTCCGACAGTTTTATAGGGACGATAAAAGTGTCGGTACACATTTTAGCATATGCGTTAAGAAAACACTATTTACATTACTACGTTTTTATCGAGTAAATCCAATAAGAACAGTACCACAAGAGATCTCAAGTGTGTGTGAGCTCTACCAGTTCGCACTTGGCCAAAGCGGTAAACTGCCGTTCCAAACTCTAGAGAGAAGAGGCGTGCCCAGCATTGGGACGACAATGACGGTAATGACACCTTTTACACATCTTACACATTTATTGTCCCAATAAAACTGTCATGCGACCTAATATGAAGTTCTATATAAAGTGATTTAAGTGTGAAAAACTAAAAACTGCTGCTACTTGATGTTGCGACAAATGGTTTCAATCATATATGTGAGGAAAGGTTAAGCGATCTTAGGATTTTCACTATTTTATTACATGAATGAACTTTCACAGAAATCAAAATAGATAAGGAAGTAACGTAATATAAAATTCTTGGCATAACTATATTAAAAATGTGTTGTCATCGTGCTTCCTCTATCTAAAGAATCGTTATTTTTTTTTTTGTAAGTTCCTTTACATTGTACAATGATCAACTATTTACATTGCCACAATTACTCGTATACCGCAGGGTAGCGACAAGAATTTTGGCAAGTATAGGTTATGTGGCATCGCATTCTTATCTGCCTATTGGTATCAATGTAGTAGGTAAATGTAGTAGCCGGCACTTTATGCACAACGCAACTTAGAGGTTGCGGTATATAATATTAGTCAGCGTGATTAAATTACCCCTTTCGGCCCAGTCTTCTTGTCCCGGCTTGAGCTTAAGGCTCGCCATAAAACTCGGTGAAGCTGTCAAGGCCAGTGCCAACGGCAACTACACATTTGTTAAAAAAATTGTAAGTCGTACGTGCAAATAGACACTAACGCTAATGATGGAAAAATGTTGTTACGTAATTAAGATAGTTTATTTTACGTTTTACTATTTCACCTAATTATTCGTTAGGGACTAATTTATAATACGAAAAAGCTGAATAAAACCGTATTTACAATATTATTACAAAAAATGCAAAGCATTTTATTTACAAAAGATACGATGTATAGAGGATTAAATATGGCTTGGCCGGTAAACACCGCATGCAGGTCGAGTTGGCGCCCCTCACATGACAATCCCGATGTGGTCACTCAATGCTACTATTGGGCTATTATTGTAACAAGTGCGCTGTAATATGTATTTGTTGCGACTCATGCTTCAATGTAAACTAGACAAACAGATATTCACATTGTATTGATAGCTTTCTCTTGCATCAATAGAGGTTTATTTTTAACAAGAATTAAATCTTGTCAACTCTCAGCAAATATTAGGACCAAAAATAATCTATATGTTTGGTTAGCGTAATGTCAAGTTGAAGTAAGTAAGATTATAAAGTTATAAATATTCATGAGTTGAATAAACAGTACGTACATACACGTGTACAGCGCAAGGCCACCTTAAACGAATGTGTAAAATTTTATGTTCTCATTAACGAATTCTTTCCGTCCGTCCGTCACTATTCGTTAACTGATTAGATAGCCCATAAAGCGGAACAGACATCCTGCCAAAATTTAAAGACTTGTTAATTTGTTTTAAATCTTAGATAAGTAAGATATGCGTGTTAATATTTTGTACCCGTATTGTCATAACCGAAGTTCCTTGACGACACGTCAATATTTGTCCAACCGCAGGTGCAGGCGATTGGCACTGGAGTTTCGCCAATTTTTTCCGGAAAAGCTGTTTGTATTTTTTCCACATTCCATTCTAAATATACTAGTGACGGCGGATAGTAGTCGTGACGTGCATGGTTCGCTGACACCCGCTGACGCGGCGCGCCCACGTCAGCACCCACTGAATCACGCGCACCGCCTGCGCTGATCGAATTAAAGCTCATTACACTCTTCGTTTGGTCATGAGAATCATCTGTTACACTATCAATCAAATGCCATTGTTATATGTTATGGCTGATTACAATATTAATGCTCGCAAGTATCTGTTTGTTTTTATCGACTCTAATATATGTCGGTATTTATTGTGTCATCTTTTTCCACTTGGGGTTAAATAATTGAATCTATTTGTAATCTATATTTTGCTATTATGTTATGTAATATTATAATACAACACAGGAAAAAAACGTTTGGTGTAAAAACGCTGTGTATCTCCATATTTATTTTAAATGGAGTGTTAGATTTTTACACAACACTTTCAACTACAAAACTTTTAAAATGTCGATTTTTCTAAGCGAGAAGCAGAGAATATTATATATTTCATAAATTAATGATAAAGTAGACAACAATATTAAGTAGGAAATTAATAACAAATACCCAAAATGGCTATAAATATACTATTACTTGAATATGCTTCATGTTTCAGTATTCGGAAAAAGGACTGGTAAGTTTCACTTCATGTATCAATATAGAGATGAATATGTTACATTATGTTAAGATACTGTTTATTTACACGTAGTGTAATTATGCGTTGATTTAATTGATAATACTATGAGATATTATTATCAATTAAATTATCAAAGCATCTGTAGCAGAACTCATAAAGGACTACATACAATCTATCCAATTTGAGATTGATAATAGACTATGGACGGCAGTAACTTGTTACCGCATCAAATGCAGTCTTGATTCGTTTTTACCTTTTACTTATATTACAAAATATATATTTGTAAAAGTAGAATTGTTGTTGTTAATAATTATTGTTCTCTGGAATATTGTAAGTCGGTCACTCACACTTAGCACTACCAGGTACCAAAATAAATATGCTCGGTCTTTAATGAAAACAAAATCAAGGAAACATCACTCCTACATTCACCTATGACATATTTAACTAAAATGTTATTAAGACACATTTCCCTATGTGGCTTACGATAGCAGAACATTCGTTTGTGTATGTAAGTAAATAATTTAGTCAGTATATTTATGAGAATATGATGTATGGACGAAAATATACTGAATTGAAATACAACATAACTTGAAAAATAAAGATAGTGTAAGGCTCAAATAAACTATGTTCTTTTCATGCCGTTCAAGAGAGAGTCCTCCAAAGAGTCCTCTATTCAAATGAAATATTTTGAAATATATTTTTTTTTTAATTGAAAAGTAGATATAGTCAAGCGTTTCCTTTTTTATTTCTGTCTCAAACTTGTGTGACTTCAAGATGCAAGTTTTGATTGACGATTGACGAGCATCGTACTTGGCCATTTGTATAACATACACTGATTACGTCTTTTTATTGCAGTATTTTCGAAACGAAGGTGAAAAAAGTTCTTTTCTAATAAGGTCACCTGACTACGAATGCGTGCTTTCCGTATAGAAATATATTTTTATAATAGATATTTTTCATGTACCTAGAGGCTGAATTAACTTTTAAAATTTCAGTCAGTCATTAAAACCGTCATTTTCGAAATGCGAAATGAAATATTCATCAGCTCAATGACGTCGAATCTGATCAATTACATTAAGTAGGTGACCGACAAACTAATAATATAATGATTTTAAAGTGCAAATAAAAAGAAATATAGCATTAATATTTAGTTTAGGTATCGTAAAATTGAACTTTAAGCTAAGTTCTAATATTGGAATGCAGATGCGGTTCATCCTTGAACTAATTGGTCAAGCACACAATATTTATTTTATGATAAACACGATCAAAGATATGTTGCTATGAGACGTTTTACAAAATCTATCTATATTCAATGAATAATGACGATGTGTCGCCGTCTCTAGGGTTAACTTTGAATTGCCGTCATTACTTTTAATTTTATTTTATAGCTCTTTACTTATTATAGACGGTTAAATGGAGTATTTACATGGTAAATTGGAGTGATTATACGATCTGCTCATTTTTTCTCTTTACATTCCCAAATTGAAATCTTGAAAAGGCAACCTAAAGTATTTATTGCTCTGTTAGTATTAAAGCCCTTGTTTCAGTCGGTAATCCCTTTTGAAGGAATATTATGTCTTTAAAATTCAGGTTATCCTTAAAGTATAAACGCTTAACTTTACCTTACAGCTAAATATAGGTGGTAGTACTAAGTAGGTATAAATATATTTCAATTAAAAATGATATATTACGTACATAGAAATCATATTATATGAAGACACTGGTAAATTAACGTATCTAATTTTACATGAAAGCAATTTAAATAATATATTTTGTTTTTATTTTTAATAATTCTTTAATAATATAGTAACAAATTTAAGTATAGTTTAGGTACCTATATAATATTGTTAAAGAATCTATGGAACTAATGATAATAGCATTATTAATTTAAGATATTCATTAATTCACTGTTTTAATAGTACATAACTATATAATTAGACTGTTATAATAAATATGTGTGACCATATTTAATAACATGTATTAGCAATAAATAATTTTCATTCCAATTCATTTAAATTAAAAATATAATGAACCTAGACACGTAACGGCAGATAATTCAGTTTTCCGTCAGCGCTTGGTATCTGAAAGCAAACTACTTACGTTATCAGATAACGCGTTCCTCGACCGAGAAAAGAAAGTTATTAATGCCCTGATAACATGATATATTTCGCATGTCCTATAAAATGTTAATTATCTGTGACGTCATTATTACAATTGATTTAATGTTGATGTATTCGAAAAGTAAGTTTAGGAGTAATAAAAGAAAATGAACAAGAAGAGAAGGTGAAACAAAGCCTAATGATCATTTATTCAACGATAAAACTAATTCTATATGCATTTATTTAATAAGTGGATTGGGATCATGCCTAGAAACAATCTGGTAAAGAAAACAACCTATTTGAGTTATTAATATATTAAGCCTCTGTTTGATTCCTACTGAAAAAAAAATGCCAAATATCTTGGGCCTCTATATGTTGAATCTTCTGGAGATGAATAACGTCTCTTTTCTATCTATCTAGGTGTTTTGTTATGACAACATTGTTTCTACTTATGTATCTAATAGTATTCGATAACGATTTATAGCTATTTTATATACGTCATCAGTACATTAGCATAATTCTACATTCAATTCATTTATTTTTTTCTATTTCTCTAGCAAGCTATTTATTTATTACAGCAATTGTAGATTTCAATTAAAACATTTTAAAAGACTGTCTGTAAAATTTCTTGGAAAATACCGTAACTAAAAATGCAGAGGACGTCGACGTTTCTAGTTACGTCATATCGTGATAGTGGCTGATTGACAGATTGGATACCGATAAGCATTTAAAAGAAAGTATACTTATTTGAAATATAAGTAAAAAAAAAACAAAGTCACTTAACTATTAACAATTTATTTAATTATTTATTCCAGACTCGGCTAAATAGCGGATTGGTAATTTTCCATAAGAATGGAATCTTGAACTGTGGTTTAAATAAAAAAATAAATCGACGAAAATAAATGAACTCTATGTTTGTATCTGGCCTACTATTATTCTATTTAGCCTTTATAATTTTATTTAAAAATAAATGTAAGTATAACTTTAGCTTAAAAGTCTAGGGAATTTTTATTCAAAATTCTCAAAATCCATTCATAAAATGACGACGAATTTATATTACAAAACATAGAAGCCTAAGGAAACTTTATCAAACTGTAACTTCAATCTCTACAAAGAGCCGAGCCACTACATTAGCAATGATCTTTTACAGTCATATCAAGTAATGTAAATAAAAGGCGAGTGAATAATATAATTAGTGTTATCTATTTAGTTGCAAGGATTGCAATAAGCACGGGTGATACATATAGCTTGCCACACATTCGAGTTATCTCGGATTTGTCCTGTGAAGAAGTTCCTTTGGACAAAAGTTTCTTCTCCGTTCCTTATTTTCCAATATTTGTGAAAAATTTAATGTTTTGATTTCTTAAACAATAAAAAAGTTGTTGCAAATGAAAAAAAATATGGTATAAGTTTCTGTTATGAATAAATTTATGTTCTTATTATTATTAATATTAGGGTATTTGGTAAAAAACATTGAATTGGATTTTTTTTATCAGTGACAAATAACCCAAAATGTTAATGAAAAAAACATTTTTGAAGGTTGCATGCAATAAAAAATGAGATGTTGGGATTTAAACTACCTGTCCTGGTTTATTGATTTTACAGATGTTAACTGTAGTGATGCAGAGCGCACAGAACCGGCTCCGTGAGTCATTCATTGTCGAGGGAAGGAGCCCAGCATTGCCTCCCACTCGCACGCAAATATTAAAGCAAAATGTACACAGATACTAGATATACATACATGTCCACAGCAATATGGCTTTTAAGGAAAATTCTAAATTTATAACAAGTCATTTGTTATCCGTGAAAGGCGACGCTTCTTTTTTAAT
>DWLI01003546.1:0-11713 GCA_018249915.1 Cecropterus dorantes dorantes
CGCTTGCAAATAGCATGCAGCATCTCAACTCCGAATTCCCCCATTGCTTTAAATATCTCTATTGGGATATTATCTGCGCCTACTTTTGATACTATTTGATACCAAAATTAAATTATCTAGTACCTCGACGAGCAGTGAAAAATCATGAAAAGAAAGTGGCCAGGCATTCTGAGGTCAGGTTTTCTGGACCAAATTTTTTTCACATGGTTGGAGATATATCTTAATTGTTTATTTGTAAATATTTAACACTTTTTAATACCTTAACATATATACATTTGTTTACGAATTTTATTACAGCCCAGGCAATAGTTACAGATGAATAAAAGTATACTATATACATTCTACATCTGAATAAGATTATTAATAAGTAGCGTTATTATTCAACCAATATGTCATAACTATTATAAACGCGAAATTTTGTTTGAATGGATGTATGGATGTTTGCTACTCAATCATGCATGGCATGGTACGGCGAGACTTAATCTTATTACGGAAACCAAATGATGTTTAAGTATTAATTTAAAACATATATTTTAGTGCTAATCGGGCAATAGTTAAGGCATTTGCTAACCCAAGATTTTTTTAAATGATGTCCGTGGCTTTGGTTTGAAACTTGGAAAACTTTGTTGCGTTAAATCGTACTTAAGCACAATTCCTTACTAGTACCGATACAAATTAGGTAGTATGAAAATTATTCAATAACAATGCTCTTTATTATTAATTCATTACTTGGTCTGCAGGTAGCAAAAATACCAAAAAGAAAATATAATACTTGGAGGCTGCAAAACTACAATATCATTGTTAAAGTGATATAATATAATATATTGATGATCTGCGATAATTATATTAACATTGGTCAGTTAAGTTTAAAAATAGTTAAAATTAGATTTCGCCTGCAGTTCTTGCCGCGTTCCATGAACGGAAATTAAACATTGATTGAAATGAACAAATAATATCAATCTGCTCCACTTTATCTGCGCATTACCTAATACACAGGGTCGTCTTTCACCTGTAAATAACCCTGAGCACATAAGGATAACAAAGCACTACTTTGTTAAAATAGACGAACGTAATAGATAGACGAGATAGATGAAACGATGATTTAATAATAATTTACAAGTTTTCTTTACTTTTTGCTTTTATTCTGTATTTGAATAACGTGACTTACTACCGTAACATATTTTGATCCAAGAATATCATAAAAATAATTTGCTAATAATTATTTTCTTTAAAACTTTTCAATTTAAATACATATTATATACTATTTGTATTGAAATTTATTAAGCATGCTGAAATCGGTAAGCCTGATTTTAGAACGAAGTAGCTATTGGTTATCGTTTGTTAATTGATTAGGGCCTAACGGGCCCCGATCGATCGCGGGGCCCTGGGCAGGTGCCCAATGGAGAATAGGGGCCTTCTCATATAAATCTACTTTATCTTCTTTACCTAGTACAACAGCAATATACCGATTATAAGATTTTTATAATCTTATAATCGGTATATTGAGTAGGAATCGGTATAATGAGTAGGAAACAATTTAGTCAGTATTAAGTAACCTAGAACTAATTTGAAATGGAAAACAGATATAAGTATATACCTAAATAAAAAATATGTATATTACTTACATCTGTAGAGCTGTCCCACACATGAGTCGACTCGCACAAGTACGTACAGAATAAAATTATCTTCTCGCCTTGCCATAGAAAGCATATGGTGGTGAAGTGAAAACTGGTTGATCAAATTAGCGGAGTTATCAACACTACACATATATAGATGACCTATGTCTCGTCATGAACATAAACAATAGGTTTACATAGGTATTTCCCAAATCAGAATATAAAAAGTTAATAATTTATATGCTTAGCTGGGGTGAAACCCACTGCATGCCACACCGATATTATAGTATTTATCAAAGGAAATTCCATGAATTTCCTTTTGGTCACTGCCACCCATAAATAATGAACCCCATATAAGATTAAAATTATACCGGTCGGCCACATAATTATGAATTGCTACTCTTGAGAACTAAGTTTCAATATAGGGAATAAAGTTTGTCTCTGTTATTTTTGTTATAAACATAAACATAAACGCTTTCTACGCTCATAGCCCCACACCAGGCTTGTTTCCTGTGTCGTAGGTGCCATGGACACACAAAGACGAGGACACAAACACCCAGACCCAGAACAGAAATCTAATCTCAATATTCAGATGTCTATCTGGCCGGGGATCGATGTTATATTGTGCAGAAATAAGTGTGAAAAATTCTACCACCTAAACATTATTATTTATCCTCACTACCTATTGTCTGGTATTTCATATGCTTAACATTGCTACGCCTCGCCGTTATCACTTTATATAAAATCACGAAACTAAGAGATTGAACCGTTCCTGAAACCCAGGGAAGCGTCCCTTTTACCCAATTATGCAAATCACACAAAAATAATTATTCAGAATTAGATTGTCACCTCTATAAACAAACGGTCAATTAGCATACAGCTCATAAACTCTCTAAAGGGAATTCGGTTCGCTTCCAGGTCGGGACAAGTGTGTTAGCTTAGCATAGTCCCATATTTATACAAAATCTGGTCACGTAAACAATTGGGTAAAGAGCGGATAGACAAGTTTCTCATACGTTTTAAGCAGTAGGTATATTTATTTGATTCAATCTCGATATCCGCAATTTTGTGGCAACTGTCATAAGTGTTTTTTTAAATTCAAAATGTCGATACACAGCTCATCAAAAACATACATTGTCATCCAAACCAAACGTCTATGCGTTTTAACTCAATCAATTCGGATTAACTGAATTGAAATTCCGTTGCAAGATTTGATCCTCACATACATACGAAATAACAAGACAAGATGAATAAAAGCTTATAAACAGAATAAGTACATGTCACGCCTTTAACAAATCCACGATAAACTCGCAGTCAGATTCCGTCCATGATCTGAAATGAATTCAGTGTCGATTGTTTATCGATTATTCCATCCCAATAAAATCATTTTTGCAAAGTAAATTAATTAATGTAAAATGTCTCTTTAAACTGTTACCATAAACTGGGATGTATCATTTTCGGAAAATACATAGGGGAGAGCGAGGTTGAAAGTGCGGGGGGTAAGTAGTGCCTACGCGAATATCTCCAAAACAGAAAGACATAGATATACGATCTAACTGCGTCGCCTAATGCCTAACCGTCTGCCACACGCGACCACCATTTTCGTTAGTGTGAGAGTCGTCCATCGCCACGTAAGTAAATATTTTTGCCTTGATACTTTTTGGTCGCAAGCTAATATTTTTGTGCTTTTAATATTATGAGTTTTAGTAAAATGTTTGTTATCTATTCTAGTTTGTTATGCAGTGTTATTTCCATGATTTTTATATTTGAGACAAAATATGAAAATATAATCGACTGATACCGGATAATCAACCGACTCTGGAATATTTTGACGAATCAGATTATTGCGGCAGCAAAGTTGAGATGGAGATAAGGCCATCAACACTTCCTAGGCAATGCAACTGCGGTGTTGACTATACCAATGTCCTTCGGGTATACAGCATAGAAATAACGTAGACTATAGAAATGAGTTTGAACAATCAGGCAATCAAGAACAAGTGTAACGTCAGTACTCTCAAGAGCCTATCTTTTGCTGCAGTCCTCAATCTGCTGATAAAAACACAGATAAAATACAGAACCTTTCTTAGAGCAGATCTAATAAGATCACGGGATGAAGCACCACCCCGATTAAATGGACATAATATAGCAGGTTAAAGAAAGACAGCTGTTCTTACGGACACTCCAGAAAAAAATGCTTCGGCCGAAGAACAGGCTAATATGAAGAAGAAAAAGAAAGAAAGTGAAACTACAGAGAGTTAAGGGAAAAGGTAAACAAACAAAAAAAAATAGACTAAAAACCCTGCTAAGAGAAGAGTTTTGCAAGATGACGTCATTTCTAATGACGAAGATGAAGGACAAGAATGGTATTGCATCATTTGTGGTGATGTTTACTCCAACTCTGCTCCAAGAAAAACATGGATTGAATGCAGATAATGTAAGAATAGGGCACATTTGCAATGTATTGAAAAAGAGTAAAGCTTATCATTTGTGTGCCTTAATTGCTATTCTGATTAGTCAGTTTCGAGAATAACTCGATATATTTTTTATTTTTCTACTTTATATTAAAAGTAGAAAAACAAAAAATGTATCAAGAGTTTTTTTGATTTCTTAAGAAGACTTTCAAGGGACTGATTTATAAGATAATAATTATAAGGAAAGATCTCTGTTACATTATAATTAAGAAAAATCTTGATTATTTTTTGTAATATAGTCCTTAGTTCCTTATATTTTTAATAATTGATCTCGTTTAGATCAAAAACAAGTAAAAACTTAAATGTGATGATTATAAATAAGCGTTGTGTTTGCAAGAATTGCTTAAATAAAAGTAATTTGTTTTTTTTTTTTTATTATAATACTTAGTATTATATACAACGAAAGTTTTATAAAACTGCTGATTCATAGCAGTATAATAAATATATTATACTAATACAGTATAAAATATATTATTATAAAATTTATGTCTTTCAATTCTAAATTATCAACAGCACAACCAACCTCAGCTAAGGCACAACTTGCCCCAAAGTGAGGTTGGTTGGCCGCTATTGAAAAAAAGGCCTTTTCTGAAAAACTATTAAAAGTATGCTAAATAGGTAAATTCACATTAATGACTAAATTTCGCTTAGGCTGAACCACAACTTTCAGACATAGTACCTAGTGTATCAGAATTATTTATGGTTTTGTCAAAATCGGCACTTTCAAGCCCGCTCTCTTCTAGTGATTTTTGTAAAAGCGTTATCGCTGTAATTGTCGCTCTCGGTAAATCGAGCGCACAGTGTTACATTTCTTTCGCATCACACGCGTCTAAATGCCGGCCGAGCGAGCGAGATGGGAGATAAAAAATTTCGTAAGCGAAAACGGGATACAACAAAAACAAAACAGCGTAACAGTATGCGTATACGTTTAATTTTCGTCTATAAAACTATAGAAAATATAGACATAGATAATAAAATACAGTGACCTATATTTGTAAATAATTTCTGAGAAACGAGTCATATTTTGAAATTAAAGTAAAACAAAAATGCCTAACTGACGTATTTAAATGTTAACTTAGATCCAAAAAGATTTTTTATAGTATTGAAATAAACTTGAAATATAAATTGAAATAAACTTGATTCTTCAGAAAATAAAAAAATTAAAAAACAAAGAATGATTAATGATGAGAAAAATGGGTTTAAAAATATAAATGAGTTTAATATTAAAACAAAGCAAACATTTGTACAGTGTAAATAAAAGTGAAAAATTAACAGTAAAATATTAAAAAGTGTAAATAAACTGTAAATTTCAATCATCAATCAAATATAGCCTACATCAATAATAATTTTATTAAAGTAATAGCTTCATAGTAAACACTAATCAAATAAAATGCTCAGCCTGAATAAAGTATGAAGGGAAGTTTATTGATTTCATTATATAGCTACAATTACTTACATAGTGATTCGTTATATTTTCGTTTCGTTTCGTGTTATAGTTGGTGAAATTATTTGTCTCACCACAGTAACTAGTGAATGAATAACTAGGTACAAAAATCGCTAGTTTTGAAACAGGTGACGCCGACCAAGTAACTAGTTACGTTACATTTCTTGAAAATGACGTAACGAATCACGTCTACAAAGTACTACATGACGCCGGTCCGTACTCTCGCTCTACCCAACGTCGCCCGAAAGAGTCTTGCGTTCACAAAACGAGTTACTGAACCGCTGCAAAAAGTTGCCATAGGAAACGTGTATATATTTTACAGAACTTGTAAATTCCTTATTACAGGACGAAAATTCTTATATTCTATACAAATGCTTCCTCCCCGAACGCCCCTAGCATAGGTAAAAAAAGAAGTATTCATCAAACAGTCCTGTTTGAAGTTCTTTTTCAGAAGATCGTAGTCTTTTTAACATAATATAAGTTATGGACAATTACAATTTATTGTACTAATTCAACTGATATGGACCGGGCCGGGCCTATTTCCTTAAGAAATTTCTTACAGATGTCCATGAATGACCCTTGACGATGACCACTTGCAATCAGGTGGACGACATGCTCGATTGCTACTTTATTCTTAGAAACTCCATTGAGTGATCAATTAGGCAGTGTTCAGCCTTCTAATTTTTCGCTAGTTTTTAAATAAAAAACACACAGGTACCTGTGTTTTGCTATCATGGAACGATTTAGATCTTTACAGTATTTTGCGATTATGAAAATTGTTTTTTATTTACATTTTACCTTTATGTTTACTAATTTTTACCTAATAATTTCAGGTAAATACACAGATTTACGAGTTTCTGAGCAATGAGTATAGACCTACTTTTGTCCGGGTCAATTATAAGTATTGTGATTTCATGAAGGGTATAAAGTTTAATTTACGAATTAAAGCAAAAGATTCTTCAATGTTTACTCCTTTTGAGTATAAATTTAACGGTTCTTATTGTCGGAGTGGGCCTGTAAGTACTTTAATATGATATATATATATATATATATTTAAGTTGTAGTTGGAGATTTGCTTAATATTTTTTTGAAACATACATTATATGATTACATTTTTCTAGAATTATAATCCCTTAAATGTTATCACAAGCAATCTAATTTCTATAATTTAAAAATCGGTAAATTCTGACACTTTAGCATTTTACTGCACAAATAATTTTTCAGGGAATTTACCACGGTGAAAATGTGACCATACCGACTTCCACCTTGATGCCCTTTGATTATGTGCCATTCGAAAAAGGCCGTGTCGTTGTAAATCATACATATCTGGGAAAGACGATGGTTATACTCCAACTTGACATGCAAATGAAAGTGTTACCTATTACAAAGGCAAAGAATTAAGTGAGATATTTCAGCATGACGATATTTCCATATAAGCTAAACCGGAGGGCGATTGTCAACAGACAGCGATGGCCCGTTAATAAAATGTGTAAATGTGCCCATTAATTTGTGATAAGTAGGTTTCCAGTATATATTTAATTTAATATTCTCCAGGTACGCTGTCATTATATCCATCCATCAGTTTTAGAGGTTCATTTCTGGATAAAGATAATCCTACGGTTTCCTCAGGAGTACGCATCTGTGGCTAACCTCAGGTAAGACTGTGATCTTATTTGGGGTTGATTGCAGATGCCTATGGGCAGAAGGAGCCACTTATCGCCAAGCGGCCTGCATGTTTGATTGTTACTTCCATATTATAAAAGTCCTGGTCGTGGAAGACCGGTGCTTCTACGCTCATACGCTGTCATTAATTCTCTGTATATCAAATCTGTGCAACTCTCAATATTAAAAAAAGAAATGACGGATTTAATAAAGCAATGTAGATACTTGTAGAATAAGGTAAACATTTTTATGAGGCGTCCCTAATATAAACAAAATTATATTCTTGTACATTTATAGTAAATATCAGTATTTACTTTAAACATATTTCTCTTAAAACTGTGTTAATAATATTTAAATACGGAACGCAGCTCGAACGCAGATCGAAAATGATATAAATCAAGTCGCAATAGGTGCATTTTTTCTGTTACAAATTTATAAGGTTTCATAATAAGTTAAAATGGAAATTATAGTATATACCGGGTCTATTTACTACCCTGTTTTCGATACCCTTATTGTTATTATAATAAAAAATGGTCTATATATAAATAAATGAACATATATAATTATATGCGTTTGAGAAAACTTTGCGTTCCTTCTGACGCAGTCGGGGGAAAAGAAGTAAATTTTCGCGTAGCATCGTGCGGCTCTGCGACGCGTTTATGCGTGGTGGCTCTAAAGTATGAACAACTGTATGAGTAACTGTATTTTAAAAGACTTTCGTAGTATTATTATTATTGCTTAATTGACTTTTAATAATTGACTATTTTATAATATTAACAAAAGATGGCACATAAATGTATAATGGCACATAATCAATCTATATCTAACAATAAAAGAAATATTGAATGTTAATGTGTTTGAATTGAAAATTGATGGTACACCCGAAGTCGAACCACGAAGGGTTTTACCCCCTATAATTGCATATTCCAAATCTACATCCTACTTAATTTATAACAAAGAGAAACTAGACACATTGTTAAAAAACATTTTAAAAATCAGACTGCTTAAAACGATTTTTTGTTCATAATGATATATTTAACGCTTTATAATGACTTTTTCTCAAAGTAGTCAAGTGAAAGTATTATAAAATATATATTTTTAGAGGTCCTTCCCCTCTTTTTTCAGTTGTCAGACACCATATTTAAATAATATATAGCTTACATCACTTTCTCAACTGTGTCTATTACAATAATATATCATGTGTTACAATCCGTCACGCCGTTTGGATTGTAGGGCGTGCCAAAGAAATAAACATACATAGGCATATATTCGCTCGCAAAACATTACCCGCCTTCTGTCGCAGTCGGGTAAAAAGTGTTTGTCATGTCTGAGGAAAAGAGTTTCCAAAATTAATAATTAGGTACATTTAAAAATCACACTTTTATCAAGTCCTTTTCTGTAAAGAAATTTTATATTGTACATTTTATTTTGTTGGATAACTTAATTTAGTTTTTATAAAAATATTCCATTTATCTACAGGAAGATAAGCCCCAAATGTTAAGTGTTGAATAGAAATAAATATAGCAGATTTTATCTTGCAAATATGTTTGGAATTGGCATTGGCAAATATTATTATTTGTGTAATTTGAAACTGGATAAAAATGTAATTTAAATCTGTTCCGAAATTTCCGGTATACACAATAAATCGGTTATTATATTCATTGTTACAGAAATTACCTAATCGAATTTAGTATTTATGCACATCTCTGTGTGTTATGTTGTCTATGTAATGATCATTAATTGTGATGAACTGAAATCCATATGAACTTGAATCTATATTTCAATAGTTAATGAAATGTCAACGTGTAGCGTATCTTGCCAAACAAGCCTCTACTTTAGTAGGCGGAGGAGCGACTTTTCGTTCTTCGTAATATATAACCAGTATTTTTGTACAAAAGACCTCGATACTTCACTGGCGATCCTGGACGGCATATTTAGAGGGCGTCAGCATTAGGTTTGGCGAACTTTTTTTCTTTTGGTCGACAAATTACATAGTCCATTGTTTGGCCAACTAAAATTTCAACTTTCAACCGGGCGGCATAAGCCCACGCTACGTCACTGTTCAAATGTATGGCAAGATACTGGAGCTAGCTCTTATAAATACATAAATCAAGCTACAAAGAAAAAAAGCCGAACCCTCTGAGTTTCTTGCCGAATCTTTCAGTTGAGGTCGTGCTCCGATCCGGTGATAGTGCAAGAAGAAATATTGTAACTGACAATTTGTAAGTGCCCTCGTAGGCCTATGCAAAATAAAGATATTTTATTTCATTTAATTTCTTGGTCTGAGATTGGATTATAGCTATATTTTTGTGATTACTCACAGCCAGCGCGGGATAGGCCCCTTGGGGGGCGAACCCGGTCCCTATGCCTTGGGTGGCAACTTTAGAGGGCTGAAAATCCAAATTTTGCAAACGAATACATAACACGTTGTTTTTAATTTTGACAATTGGGATTGCACATTTTTAATTTCAGCCAGTAGGTAGTGTAACTTCTAGGTACGAAAACGTTCAAATATGCATCAATTAGTAAACATCTGATGGCACAAATAATGAAGATCATAAAAAAACTGGGCGGGGGCCCATTTTTTGGTTTTGCCCCGCTTAAAAAAATGAAAATCCGGGGCTGCTAACAACACTGTAAATGAATGTACATGAGAATTAAACAGTGGTATCGTTCTTAACTGCACCGTTTTAGGATTATATCGTATAGGATTTATTGATAATCGAACCTTACATTTTAATATAAATATAAAAGCAATAAGATCCTCACTTTTGACTAATCATCGTGAGTCTAAATATCTTAAGATACAATCACTTAATTTTAACAATATACTCATTTTATGATGTAGACACTCACTAAAAAAGGATCTTTCGATATTCGATATATTAAGGGGGTTAAATACGGGGTGAATGTTTGTATTATAAATGACGCGTAAAATGTCCCTGGCAATAGCTACACTTATTACACTACATATTTTTATAGGCACGTCAGGATACCTGCTGGATAAGCTGACAGAACGAACGCGACGAACGACGTGTTTATTATTGATGAATTGAAATGAAATAAAATTAAATGTCTTGTTTTACAGAGGCCTACGGTGCCACTTACAAATTGTCATTGTCGTACAATCCGGTTTCTTACTCTTCCACCGGATCGACACACGACTTTAATTAAGAAAATCCGGCAAGAAACTCAGTGTTTATCTTCTTTCTTTGTAATACATTTTTTCTTATTAACCGACTTCCTTCGGAAGAGAGGTTATCTATTTTATACCATCATTTACATACCAGTTTTTACATGGGCAATAAAAGTTCGCTTCAATATCTTGCCTTCTCTGTCCCTGAAGTGCCGGGACCAGAATAGGGCTATGGTATGCCCTGCCTGTCGTAAAAGGCGATTAAAAGGACGTTTCCGGGTTTGCGCGCGGCAAGTGGGACCTCGAACCGTTCAGCCAATTGATTGATTGAAAAACGGTGGCATGTATGGTCGCATGCAATCGTAAACATATCCGGAAAGAGACCGAAAAGGGCACCACGCTTGGAGGACTTCGGTTACATCCGTTGGAAATCCGTCGGAGTCCTCCACTGAGCGCTGAGGACGGCCACCGGGGGGTTTTAGTGCGGTAAAAATCCCACATAACCCGGCGTCGTTCCCACGGCGTCGGGTATCTTTTGAAGGTCTCCCTCTCGAGAAAAAAAAAAGTATCACGTCCTGCCTTGATGACTGCGAACACCAAAAATTATCAGGCTGTAAACTTTAAGTGACTTAGATTTTATTTCTAAGTACGTTTTGATCGAATTTGTTTTCGCACTTCAACGCCAATAAATCAAGCCAGTTCAAGTGGCTCGAACTTCGAATTGCTATTCCGATCCCAAATATTCGAACGTCATTATTTATGGGCAGGTCGAGAAAAACAAATATTGCAAGACTTGGTCACAGATGGCGCTCTTGACAAAATCCGATTTATCGCTGGCAGCTATGATAAGTTGTTGTCATTTCTTTGGTAAGAGACATTTGGGGTATCTTTAACTTGAGCCGAGTTGAACCTTAATCTTTGTTGGTGAGCGTATAATTTTCTTACGTCTACAGTGGTTTTGTCTTTCGCTTACCGACGTTTTTATGTTTTGATTGATAAACATATTTTTTATGTTTTAATGATTTTAAGGTTTAAAGGTGCTTCGTAGAAAAGTCATAGCTATTCATTTATTAGTAGTTAATCAAGTAACACGTTAACGACGGAATCAAACTGCTATGTATGTGCAACCGGTTTTAAAGTGTGATTGTAATTTAAAAATAATTATCAATTATACTAGTTCTATACTACTAGTAGGTATAGTACTAGTATGATTGATAATGATGATAGTATAATACTAGTTATATTGTAAAGGTGGAAGTTGGTAACTTTCACACATAAACTACTCTTCGGATTTTGTTGAAATTTGGCACAAAAAAAACACGCTTTCTACACTCATAGCCCCGCACTAGGATTTTCTCCTGTGTCGCAGGTGCCATGGAAACAC
>DWLI01003547.1:0-11713 GCA_018249915.1 Cecropterus dorantes dorantes
GATATAGCACTAAGATAATGAAACCAATCTCAAATGCGTTATCACTCAAGAGAACCTAATTTATAAAAAAATGAGCATGCATTCAACCTGATGGTACTTGGCTACTGTCCCTCATGGAAATCTATAATTAACCCAGGTAAGATACGAGTTTTACCTGAGGTTGGCCACAGATGCGTTCCTACTGCTGAGGACCGGCTAGGATCCTCTCGTGAATCCTTAAGAAAGGTAGTGGAATATCGCTGAAAGCAGCTAACACAAAACCATTTTAATCATAGCAAATTAAGGATAAGATAAGAGAATTCTGGGTCATAGATGTGTTGGAATCCTTAACGTTAAAGTTGAAACAGCTTAGGAAAATGTCCCTACCTACCCCACCTTTAAAACCAGAACACATCAACGATTAACACGGCTAGCATTAGGCAGAAATATGTGTACCTTCTTCTTTTCGAATGGAGACTACGTCTGGGTAAAAGGAGTGCAGGCCGTCCCCGAACAGGTGTACTGATGACTTGGAGAAGACGGCTTGTAACCACCGGATTCAGATGGCTAAGGAGCGGTCGAAGTTACACCAGTTACGGGAGGCCTACGTCCAGCACAGAACTTTCCAAGGCTGATAAATAGACAGGTAGATGTGTGCGTTCGGAATCGAACCACAAATCTTTAAATTGTTATCTGTGTACAAAAACTAAAAAACAATTACCAAATGTGATATATCTGGCTTATAACGGAAGAGGCGAAAGTATACTAACCTATTATGAAACCCATTGAGAGATATACGTAATAAAAATTCACGACAAACATTAACCTAAGTCCCAATTCACGCTTGTACAATCAATATTCTTTATGAAACAATAACGGAGTAGATAGACAACGTAATGTGAATATAGCAATCGTTTCGTTGGCATTAATGTGAATCTTTTATTCTTAGTTAAGCGGCAAATAAGTATAAATATCAACTCTTTATATGAAGAGGGTAGAACTCTTTGTAATTCGACTCTGAAGACACCTTCGCCACGCCTATTCCTGCCTAATAAAGCAGTGTTAAGCTGTGTTTTGGCCTAAAGGGTGTGATATGGAAGCCATACTTATCCGAGGCGTTTTAGCTTGGTCCACAGGAGTGTGACCATCCTCGGGTAAGACTGATCTTACTGGGTGTTGACAGTGGCCACACATCAGATGAACTGCATACTAGTTTGCTACTTCATTTGTACAAAAAATAGTTTTTTTTTTTTGTTTTTGAGCTTAAATTCGATTTTATAAGGTATTTTAATGATGAAATTATTGAATAAAACGAGGGAATTTAAAAGGATGAATCACAAATCTCGAAAGCGGATGGCTACAAAGTCTAGTCTTGATTCTTAATAGTTGTTAGACTGCCAATCTGATGTACGAAAGCATCTTGATTATTAAAATTTATGTTAAAGACTATCTGTTTTCATTGCTGAACATAGCCATAACGTTTTCTGTTTCATCATATGGTAGCGGTGAGCCGTACCTGAGAACCACGAAATCGCTTCAAGCATCACTCTCCTGGCACTGCAAACGTCAGCTTTGAGCGTGAAAACAAATGTAAACATCCAATCTTATAAGACAAAGAAGTATCGCTATAAATTATATATCGCTATTAATTTGCTGACATCTCGCTCTCGCTTTACGTAGTAGGCTCTTGCATCGTTAAGGATTTTTTTATATATCATAATACTATAGTAAATGCGTAAATCTGTGAGTATGTATGGCTGAGTGCTACTCTTTTACGTTAAAAATTACTAGAAAATTTGCTGGAATCTCGCTCTTGCTTAACGTAGGCTCTTGCAGCGTTAAGGATTTTTTATATATCATACTACTATGGTAAATGCGTAAATCTGTTTGTATGTACGAGTATGGCTGAGTACTACTCTTTCAAGTTAAAAATTACTAGTCTGATTTCGCTGAAAATTGACGCACTGATAGTATATGACTTGGATAAACACATGGGTTACTACATTACCGTGGTAAACCTGACCGGAGCTGGTTGAACCGCGGGAATAATCTAGCATGTATCTATACTTATATTATAAAGCAGTAGTTTGTTTGGTTCAACGGGCTAATCTCATGAACTGATTCCAATTTAAAAAATGTTTTTGTATTGAACATTCCATTTATTGAGGAAGGCTATAGGCTATATAAAATTACGCTTCGTTTGTTTGTTTTTGTTTCTTATTTAGTAGCGGGTGAAACCGCGTAGCATACCTAGTATAATATAAGGTAATAACATACAATGAAATCCATCTTTGTGCGGGTTAAAAAGAAACTTTATACAATAACGGTTCTTAATTGAATAACGATACGAAAATTACTACAGTTTCGTACTGACGGAACTCTAAAACCTCGGAGTGTGGGTAGCTGCAGTACTTTTTCTACAATCAATTAACTCTGATGCTCGGAGCCGCAGAGGTCGTCACGTTTCTAATTATTTTATATTAGTTACTTTTTTACGACTTAGAGATTCGTGATGCGAAATTACATTTAGATCTCAATGTATTTTTTACTTAAATATTAACACGTTCACACTTGATTTGAAAGATTAGATACTCGGCTACTTTTCAGGGTCATTTCAATTGAGTTATGGATTTTGAAATTGGTTCATACCGTGTATATCTAAAATCAATCCTCAATATATCAGTAATGTGAATTTTGGAGTATTTAAATACATAATAAAAACAAAATAATGCTGCAAAATTCGTAAAATAATAAAGAACATACTAACAAAAACTTACAAAACATCTTACAAAACAATTTAGGTGAGCTACAAAAAATATCTCACTATAACTAAGAATTTGCTATCCGTGTACAAAATAATTTTACATATATATGTCAATAAACGAAACAAATAAAACGATTAATTTAATAACGTTAGAGAAGCTAATTAATTCTATAATCAAGTCCTGATAAAGCCTACTAAAGAATAAAAAAATAAAATTCTTTTGTTAATGCATATAACCTGTAGATTTATCGATTTACAATCCCAAATAATTGCACATCAAGGCAACAACAACAATAAAAATATTTATTGTTGTTTTCTAGAAACAGCAGGCAATATCTCGGTTGCGTCGAGAAGTCGCGCGTCAGAGCTCGTGATTGCGGCGCGCGCCGCCGTCACGCGCCCGCGGGCTCTGCACGAGCGACGAGAGACGGACTTGAAGCTTGCTTATATTATATGATTTATAAAACAATTAATGGCATTGAATTATGCATTATGGAGAAATAAGGGTTAACGGTCGACATTGGACTTTTGAAAATAGAGTAGAATGACGTGTCCACTACACTTGAATTAGAATATTACAGAGTATTTGTTCGATAACCACGACATAACAAACAAGGCATATTTTATCCTAAATGAAGCCACTGAGAATTTGTGTATATTTAGTTCGGTATCTATACAGTTACGCGGCAATGATACTAGGACACTCTTGTGTTAAACTACATAAAAGTATAGGTTAGTTTAATATTTATTGTTGTTTTGTAGACATAGTAGGCAAGATCTCGGTTGCATCTAGGAATCGCGCGTCAGAACACGTGATTATGGCGCGTGTCATTATCACACGTGCGTGAGCTCTACACGTGCGTCTAGAGACAGACTTGGATGGTTGCTATATTATACAACTTAATGGATAATTGAACACAATTTACGATGAATTGGAATTAAGGTATAATATGGATGTGGGTATTGGATAATGAACATGCATAAAGGATGACGAATTTTGATATAAAGTTAACGTATATGGTTAGAATGATAAATATTATGCTCATTGTATAGGGGTTTTTGAAGCTATGTGTACATGTGTGCATATTGATATTTCGACTACATAGAACAGATACATTTATTATTTATTAAATGAATGAAAAATTGTAATGATAACAAGTCTCAATATAAATAGTTCTCAGTAAAATACATATTTTAAAATGACCATTTGATCGTCGTCCAATTTTGCATGCTATTTGCTTAGACTAAAATGAATTTACAGCTTATATATTAACTAAACACTGTTTTAATGAGGTACGCTATGCTCGATTAGTAATAAGATCCGTGAGTCCGGCATCGACCCGACATGTTAATCGCTTGTTTTACATATGTATTAAAAAAAGCATTAAAAATGTTAATTAATTCAAGCGTCGAGTGCGGTCCTGCGCTTGGCTCGCCACAGGCGATAGTTTTCCCACGGTCTCGCGGCCGCTCCGTGGCCAAGTATAGCTGCCATTTGCATGCCGTCCCCCCACTGCCTACCGTATTACACAGACAATTCATCAAGCCACCAACACCAATGCATCACACTGGTCCACACTCACCGCTACACTCGGCCGGGTTATAACACAGTTACGTTAAAGAGATCTTTGTTCGCAACTAACTCTTCAAGATAGATCGCGTCAATCACTCAGCCTTTATTAACACTGTTTATAATAAGACAGATGGACTCAATTAACGAACCCACCTAAAATCATGTTGGTACCCCATAATTATGTAAATAAGATTCTGACTTTAAAAGAACGAGCCACATCGGTTTCAAAATACCCTTAAAAAGTATAGATACGTCAACGACCAAGTTTTTCCAGATCAGTACTTAAGTATAGAGAAAAACAACATTGCACAAGGTCGTTTGATATCGATGGTGCAACGTCCTGAAGAGATCCGTTTTTAAGCCAATATTCAAGTATTAAGTTGCGACAAGTTGCCTTGCGCTGCAAACATCACGATGATTTCGCTATTTTAGGGTACTACTTTTAAGAGACCTCTATTAACAATTGGGCTTTGTTTGTAAAGAAAAAACTTCGATAGTAATAATTAATAGATCAAATAAATCATTATGCAGAAACGTAGACTAGGAACGATGTGATTATTTAATTTATTAATGGCGTGTTACAACAGTAGCTATCGATGCTACTGTTGTAAAGGAACTAAATGATAAATATGTATAACTTTATTTTATACGCATAAAGATTTCTACGAGATTATTCCCCGGAGAAGACAAACCTTGATCGCTTCCGACCGTGTCGCGAGTGCTTTTTTGCGTATATGCTCACTTTTCTATGGATTTTGTGTACCTATTCTCAACTAATTCACATAAGATCATCGAGTATGCTAGGGACCTAACCAAAGTTACCTTTAAATTTAAGTGTAAACTTATAAGTCAGCTAAATGTAAATTTCTGCACCTAGACAAAATACAATGTTTCTGTCGTCGTATATATATATAGGTGACAAAATACATTTTTGGTTATCACGCCATTCAAAAAACTTGAACACAAAACACAATTGAACCACACAAAGATACTATAGTATATTTGTGTGACTCGATTGTCCACCAAACGAACACCACTCGAACCACACAAAGATACTTACTATGTGTAGTATCTTTGTGTGGTTCAATTGTAGAGGCATTACTACACCTTCTTTTACCTCATATCACTAATGCAGTGTAATACTGATAACACTACAAGAAACGTTCCGGCTTAGTGTTAGTCTTTTATCAAGTTGAGGTAGAAATTTCTATTTGCATTTGGTGAAATTTGTTCATAGGTTCTTTGAATGCAGTTTCGAAATAAGAAAGCGTGCTAAAATTATTTTGTATATGCCAGTTTAAATTCATTGTAAGTCTTCAAAGGGTCATAGGGTCAAAAATTATAGACGGTAATAAAATGTCTACTGGAGAAGCATAAGCCTTTATCACTATAATCACCGAAATATTTTAATCACCGACCGCACCGCCCCTTGCAGACCTTCGGTCTATCATATTAGCGGCTAGCGTCACTAGTTTAATAAGTTTTTGGAACCTATTATTATGAGCTTTTCGGATGCGAGCAGGATTTCTATGTCAGACTAAGGTCGATTTTACATACAAACGATAATGCTGCCTTTTTTGTTTTGGGGGAAAGATACCTGAAACCTGTGATATAGACCTATTTATCAAAGATCTACTAGGTAAAAGATTATTTATACTTTATGTACCTACAAAACAAAAATGTGTACAAAGGTGGACTTAATGCTAAAAGCATTCTCTGCCAGTCAACATGCCAGACCTATCTACCAAAGGTCTAGATTACCTAGTAGATCTATGGTAGGCTATGGTATAATAGGTATAATTAGGATATCGTGGAATATTCAAATATATTACAAGTTATGATTATTGTTTTTTAAACAAGCATCTATAAATTGAAAAGAAACATAGTACGATATAATTATTGAATAATGATTTAATTAAAAAAATCTATATATACGATGTTAAAAACAGCTAAAGCTAAATTGACTAAATTAATTTTGACGAGATTCTTACACAAAAATAAGGATACGTTAGCAATGTATGGCGAGATAGATGTTTTAAAGGTCCAGTACTGTTGTCCCAATAATATCTAGAGCTTCTGAACAAATACATGTAAAATTAATGTATTCATGAAAACATAGTCGTGTATTGAACTTTAGATCTATTTAGAGCCTTTTAATAAGTGTTTGAATTATGTCACCTTCACAGAACTAGGGTAGGATTAAACATATTAAATTTATGATCGAACGACATTCACGGTAATCTACTTACGCATCCGGATATGCAGGCGGATGGAGTCCCATTAACTTAAAGAGCAAGACCACTTTTTGACCTTGCAGATTTACCATTAAACCATGACAATCGCTTCGATTTTATAATACCATGGTCCGGTTTGAATAATTATTCAAATTCATAGCTACCTCCGGAATTGATGCTCGTTAATTGTGATGATAAATTGTTATTTATGTATAGTAAAAGATAATGTCTTTGTATATGATTTGAGAGTAATATTATTGCGGGTTTAATACACTTTTATATGCAACGAATATTCACGAAACACGAAATGAAAACCGTGTATGTATTATATGTAAATTTAAATACATATAAATATATATGCTTCGTTTAACACTTATGTAAAAAACCTATTTAGGTCTGGGAAAGTGTAAAAATATTTACCTTTGCAAATTATTACAATTCATTGTTTATTTTTGTTTAATACACTTTTATATGTAACGAAAATTCACGAAACACAAAATTAAAACCGGGTATGTATTATATGTAAATTTAAACATGTATACATATATATGCTTCGTTTAACACTTATGTAAAAAACCTATTTAGGGTTGGGTAAGTGTAAAATATTTACCTTTACAAATTATTATAATACATTGTTTATTTTTGCGTTTCCTGCTAATGTCTAAATGTTACCTAATAAATTAAGATTTTTTTGGAAAAAGTTAGTTACCATAATACGGCTTTTAAAGGTTGTATGAGCTCTGGATCGACTCCGGAGGCACTACCGCTATACTACATCATAACAATAATGTTAAGCACTGCTGTCTAACTTAAGCATGACAGTAGCAACGCATCTGTGACCGACTGCATTTCCTAAGGGAATGTCTTGTTCTGTCTGAGTCTAGTTTGATTTGAGTCATGGAAGGTAGGGAGACTTACCAAAACTGGACGGCAGGCTTGTTTGCCATTTTAAATTTAATAAAATCGTAAACGCTGATTGTTTTAACGAAACGTAACAAACTCGTACTAACGACACTGATCTACACAATAGTATTACTTTTATAATGACAACCTAGTTATCAGCGAATAGCACGTAATTTATAACGATAAACAAAAAAACAGTTACTCAAACAATATCGACAAAAAAGTAAAACACGGGTCGTTATTCAGCGTTTCAAGAACCGACAAAAAAGGAATAAAGCTATCACTATTTAAGATATAGCAGTTATTCGCGATTTTATTGAGAAAACAGATCGTCTCCCGTTCCCACGGCCAGGTTTCCGGCCGAGGCGAATTTTGACAGAGAACTACGGAATTACTAACTACTCGGGTACAGTCAGTAAAAACATTAATTAAAAATATTAAAATCGAATAATAATTTTATTTATGAGACTGAAGTTGCAAATGAGCATGCAGTCCAACTGATGTTAAATGGTCACTGCCGCCCATGGACATCTAACAATCTTATAGAACAGGGGTTCTATCTGAAGTCGATCACAGATGCGTTGCAGGATTTGCTTCACGCTAGAAATAAGCGTGGTACTGCTCCAGTCGAACTACACTGGTTCTACCACCGGTAGCTGGTTTCGAAGATATACGTTCCGACGATATGGTATCCCGATATACGTTCAGTTTTGCCTTGACCACGATCCATGAAACTCAGGAAATATCGGCATGAAAATTGATGAAAATATTAACGAAGTTTATTATTATTATTACTACACTCATTGCTATTTTTTTAAATTTTTCTCTTAAGATTTGGTCTATGGGTGCCATGGATACATAAAGACAAAAACCCAAACTCAAAACGGAAATTTAATTTATCATTGAGATATCTGACTGGCCAGGGATCGATCCCGGAACTCATTGCAGGACAGACCGGTATGATGAATACTGTGCCGCGTGGATTCAATAAGCATTCATGTCGGAGTGGACATTATGTAGCAAAAATCACTTATAATAGATAAGTGATTTTTGCTGAAAAGTAGTTCCGTTCTTGTGGATTATTACGCAGAATGTTGATAGCAGATATGTTTTTTATTTCACTCGTACTTTTTGTACCTTTGCCAGATTACAGCTGTGATCCATACATTTTAAACAACAGTTTGAAATCTATGGATTTTACGAAAATGAATGACATCACAGTGAGCATAAATGTTCAAATTAAGCTTCTAGTGGTCCTAAGTGTTCTTATGTATATTAAATAACCTATGTTTATTTGCTCATATAACAGATGTGACTAGGTATCCAATTATCAGCGATTTTTTAACTTTGAGGCTGCTTAATATTTTTTTTACATAACTAATTACTACAATAACTAATAAGTGACGGCCAACATATCTCTCATTAAAGGTATCAGAAAGTTACCTGCAAATCGTCTATATAAAAAAATAATAGCAAATAATGAGAATCATTGCCAATTTTGTCATTCGCTCGTTTTGACGGCTGTAAAATTGGACAGAGGTTCCATGAAATTACACGTATTGTTACAAAGCGTTTGCGATATTGTTGCATTGTACAATCATATGAAATAATAAATATTATTTCAATAGTTTTTTTACAGTTTTTACTTTTTATTTTATTGCGGTGTCTTTAATAATTGCAACAGAGGCAAGAAAACGATTGCCATTTTAATGAAAATACTGAGATACTTTGCAACAAACAAATAAGTAACTAGAGTAGTGTAAATCAAATTTCCTATGACTTTAAAATAATGTTTTGTCAAGCCAAATATCTAGTATATAAGTACTGAATAATAATGCGCTAAAATAAAATCGAGAAGATAGAGATGGACTCTATCTTCCCGATTTTATTTTAGCGCGTAGCTTAACTGCGAGGATAGTAGAGGTAGTAGGTATAAAATATGTCGTTATTTTATAGAGTGAGAGTTAAGAGTAAACATTGTCTCTTTCCTTGTCAAACTTTGTCTCTTTCAATGCTATATACGGTAAGATGAAGACACCTTCTTGGTCCTCTGCGATGGCATCTGAGGCCTACGTGAGGTAGACCACCAATCCTATTTAGGTTTGATTACGATTGAAGGTTTGTGGTTCGACTTTAAAGGCACTACCGCCACAGCCATGCGGTCTTCTGGTCTGAAGAGGGTGGTAAGGGCGATATACTTATCCGCAGCGTTCAAAATTCGGTGTCGATGAGCGTCAGCGACTTACCGCCAGATAGATTGCATCCTCAAAACGTGTCGTGTCCACAAAAGTTCATATCAAAAGCATTCATATTTATAAAGATACTATCTTTATCAAAAGCAATATTTTATAGCAATTAATTAACCCGTCGGCTTTATCTCAAAACAAGAGCGTCGGTTACTGTCGCTTCTGTCAAAATGACCATCGATTAAGTGAGAAGTAGTTCTGTAAAGTATCCACCGATCTATTTGGTTTGTTTTTGCTTGTTTATTTGCATTCTGAGACATGAATGTCATTTTAAATGTTATTTTAAGATTTTACATAAACGACAGACGAAACGCAAATATTGGTTAATCTTTTTTAACTACAAATAAACATATTTTTTAAAAGTGCTTTGATTGTATGCATAGAAGATTTTAACGGCACTTTCTGTGGGGCTTAACGGGGAAGAACCTTTATTAAAAGAGTTAAAGAATGTTGATGACAGCACACATTACTATCAAACTTCCATTCTAGTCTAGCATATCTCCTTAGTAGAATGGCTTTGGTATTACATTTCGAGAACAAAGTAATCTAGAAAATAATCTAACTTAGATAAGACCTACATCCTAGCTACTCTGTCCGATAGTACAAGTTGTATCTTGAGTTACTTATTTTCATTCGCCTCATTTACCATTGAATAGTATCTACTACGTAAACGAAATTCCCGTTTAATCCGTGTACAAAAAAGTGACCGAAAAAAAGTACGAATGACTTATTATTTTGCTATCGCTTCCGTCGTGAGATCGGCTATTAATTATGCGCGGCGCCACAAACTAGTTTTGTAAACTGTCCATCAATGCTCCAATACGAGATTCAGCGAGTGTTTTGTTTTTTACGATTTAATATAAAGTAACTGTACTCGATTGTACTTCATCCATTGGGAGAACAATATGTTGTGCAAGTATCGTTTTATAGTGCAACTGATATTTTTTGTTAGACTGAAGTAGTAAACAAGCATGCAGTCCACCTGATGGTAATACTGCCCGTAGACATTTGTAAGCAACTTCATATAAAACAAGAGTTTTATCTGATGTCGATCACAGATGTGGTGCTACTCCCGAGGGCTAAGATGGTCACCTGATATATAAGTGAGTCATCAACCACACCCTTCCACCGAAACGCAACAACTGTTTCACGCTAGAAATAGGTGTGGTGGTGGTACTTCCCCGGTCGAATTACACTGGTCCTATCACCGGTGAAAATATGTACCTAGAAATGTTATATAAAGGGAATAGGTAGGTAGTTGTGTTTTGGTTGGAAGGTAAATGTTGCATCCTTCCATCAGGCCCTGAAAGTTCACTACTGGACAAAGGCCTCCTCGGATCTGTCGTACTCCGACCGATCTTAAACCATCTGAATCCAGCGGTTTCTGGTCGGTGGCCTATACTCATTTTGCTCGAACATGGTCTCGAAATGACGACATGTTCAAGTTAGTTAAGTGTTTTTGAAAAATCGATGTAGCAAGCATTCCAGGTGGTAAGTGATCACTGTCATTCATGACCACCTAGCAGTAACTCCGTATAGAGCTGGGATTCTACTAGAAGACAGACATTAGTGCGTTGCTTATCGTTAGGACTAAAATGATCCGGCAAACATATCCTTGTAACATAACGCAAGAACTGCTTCCCGCTGGACCCTTACAGCGATGAACCTTGTATTCGTGAGGACTAAATAAGTCGCCTCAAATTAAATCGACATCCACACCCTTTCAACAAAACAAATGTACTGCTTTATGTTAATAACTGCAACGGTGGTAGCTCCGTGGTCAAATAATACTTGTTCTACCATCGCGTGGCGGAGCGGTCACTACCGGTCTGCCGCGCAGTGGGTTCCGGGTTCGATTCCCAGACAGACATCTGAATGATGAATTTATATTTCTGTTCTGGGTCTAGGTGTTTGTGTATTCGTCTTTGTGTGTCCATGGCACCCTTGACACAGGAGAGAATCCTAGTGCGGGGCTATGAGTGTAGAAAGCGTGCGTGTTTTATCTTGTACCTTT
>DWLI01003548.1:0-11710 GCA_018249915.1 Cecropterus dorantes dorantes
TTAGAAGTTAATTATCACTGCTTTACGGTGAAGGATAACATCGTGAGGAAACCTACACACATGAGAGTGCTTGAATAAAGTTGTCAAAGGTGTGTGAAGTCTACCAATTCGCACTTGGCCAGCGCGATTGACTACGGCCTGAAACTCTCTTAATCGGAGAGAAGACCCGTTCCCAGCAGTGAGACAATAATGGGTTGACGGTACATTAAAGGTGGTTCTTCTTCAGAAGCACCACTACACCTATTTCTACCTAATAATAGCATTGTTATGCGCAACTACGTTCTTGTCTGAATGAATGATGTGGTACGGTAGAGATACTTATCCGAGGCGTTCCAACTTACTCCACAAGAGTAGCAACGCAACTGTAACCTCATCTAAGAATCTGACCTTATCTCTATTGATATATATAGATAATAGATGTCCCACTTTCAAAGCTATCGGTACTATAAGCTTAGTTAATTAATTTAGATTGCATCACATATTGATAAATGTATTAGTGTTAATGATTATGTTAATTATACCTCATTAATTGGATATTATAGTTGATGCTAGTAATTAGCTTACTGAAAGTGAAATTCAAATTCAAATATTTATGTTGCAAGGTTAGAACTACAAGGTGGTAGAACATATATAGTTCAAAGGGAGTGGTACCACTACCACACCTATTTCTAGAGTGAAGCAGCTTTTGCGTTTCGATAGGTGGTTGCTGGTTCCCTTATAATATATGAAGTGACAATCTTAGTCATTTGGGAGTAGCAGCGCACCTGATAATATGCAACTTTATATACAACTCTATGTTGATAAAAACTTGCGTAATTGTACCACCAACGTACAAATACGCATGGTACGGTGGTTGGTAACCACTTACTAACTGACTGCTCGTTTGCTACTTTAAACTGATAATAAGCTTTAGATACATAAAACGATGTACGTAATATATAAAAAAATATATTAAGTTCGACAAGTTCCATCTGTAAAGACATTATTTGAATAATATCAATATGTCTGGATTTAACGGAAAAGTTATTCATCAATATAACACGTCATTTGTCATCTAAAAATCTTTAAAAGTGAAGTAGGTAATAGTTTTCCATTCAAAACCCGTCACACACACACATTTGTCATCTCAATTTTTTGTAATGTAAAGTAGGTAGACCCTTCAAAGGGCGACCGCGTTCACTACGATTATTCAAAAATACATCGTTGTCGTTCAACCAAGTATTCTATGTGAGCTCACAGAATCACGGGCGTAAATTCTTTACACCCGGGCGTAAATCTGCGAACATTTTATGCTTCATCGAGCATTTACAATTTTGGATACATATTCTGAGATTTTCCAAATAGAATCAAAATAAATCATTCTGTCAACTGTCAACTCCGTCGACACTGAAATAGGAGCAAAATGTACTAGCGTTTGTCGCTATTTTGCTACCGTACAATAAAGGGTGCTTTAGTTCAATAAATAATATTCATTTTAACTGCAAAAATAGATTTGTATGTAATATTATTTTCTCCGGTACCAAACCGCACCGAATATAGCGCGTAGAAAATAGAAAAATTAAAAAAAATCGCGTATCTTATCTTATCTTTGTTAGTAATATTATAAATGCAAACTCTATCATGCAAAAAGTAGTTGGATTTCGCTAAAATATGGCAAAAATATTGTATGATCTAGATGAATACATGCGATACTCATTATCGTGGTAAATGTGACCGAAGCCGGTGGAGCTGCGAGAATAATTTAATAAGAAATAATTAAAATTTTGGTAAAAACAAAAGTCTAAGGGGCCACTGTTTTATAAATTTTATTAACTGTGGCAAAAGCTTTACAAGACATTTAAGTTATATTAATTAAATAATGGGATCTTGCCTGAAATGATTAAATTAAATTCTTCTTAGAAATGCGTTAAAGATATAAATTTCATATCTAATTTGCTAAATTAATATTTCGGTCAGTAGGATAATTATGCTCCGTTTTTTGTTAAATAAGGCGAATAAGATCTTTTAAAGTAATTGTATGTCCTTATTAATACTGGTAAGTAAGCTATTAATCTAAACACATTAAATTACACAGTATGAAAATATTCGCGTACTACTAAGCTACATGAATATTAACTAATTACATATTAATGAACTATAACTACAAAAAATCCTAATAATAAAAATACTAATATACATCATAATTAAAAATAGCACATGCTAAACCAGTCACTATATACATATATCACTATTTATATATATATATACATTTTTAGGTAACCATACTAATTCGGTAAACAAAGAAAACTGGTACGTTATGGTGGATTACCAGGATCCCGTGAGTCTATGCTTTATCCATGGATGGCAGACGGCCACGGACAACCACCTATCAAACCCATTTTGTCATTTAAAAATGTAAAGTAAGAGTTCGCATCTTGAAAGTTTATAAAGATTTGACGGCGATATTAACGCAGAACTATAAACACGCAACCACAGACAATATTTTTTATCAGACTAAAGTAGCAAACAAGCATGTAGTCCAGATGGTAAGTGGTAACTGTCGTTCATGGAAGTTTGTAAGCAAATTCATATAGAACAGGGGTTCTATCTGAAATCAATCACAGATGCGTTGCTACTCCCGAGGGTTAAGATGGTCGCCTCATATTATAAGTGAGCCGACATCTACATTCTTCCAACGAAACACAAGGACTGTTTCACGCTAGAAATAGGCATGGCGATGGGACCTTGCTGGTCGAACTACGCTGGTGTTACCAGCTGGCAGACTCTCCCATATTAAGTCGATACGGGCTAAGCCACGCGTCTGTCTGTTTAATTACAGTCCCAGGAAAGCGGAATAAAGACCAATAAAAAAAAACATATTCATTGAAGGTGTTAGAAATACATATTTCTATATAAACACGTTGTTCTCAATAACGCTATGTACCATAATACATAGAACAAACTACAAAGGGCTGCTGAAATATTCATCGAATTTTTAAAACATATTTCGACACTACAAAAAACCAACGAACTAAAAAAGAAGCTTTACAAAAATTGGTAAAATACACCCGACTTTTTCCCAACTATAAATAAATTCAGGAGGTATTCATTTCAAAATGAAAAATTGATAAAATTTCTCTCATTGTTCAATTCCACATCCACTTTGACATTTCCCGACATTGATATTTCATAATAGCGAAAGCAGTGAAAATATTTTTCATGCGTCTCGTTTTCAATTCATTCGTGTATGCACGTGTGTGTATCCAACCCTTTATATTGTACAAAATGAACAACAATTTTTGTACGTAGGTTTACATTTACAATATGGCGTCTGATTTAAACTTTGGTTTATTTATTCCGAAATGCCTAACTACTTTTATATTAATATGCATAGTTAAAGATGCTAAATCTTTTTGCTTCGACGTCGGCGGCATGACCACCCAGTGTTGACAACTCCGGGGGCTTCTCCGTAAATATAGAGGGAATTATTATTTGACGTAGCTCGGATGACCCTTATTTTGCGCTTTCGAATTGTAAAAAAACACAAGTACCTTTTTGCGACCGGGGCTCCTTTTTTCCATCGTCTAATTTTGAATCCAATTTAGGAAGTTTAAGTAGAAATTTAGTGGTTTGCAAAATTAACAACTTACAAATAATTGACAACACTGTTACCACCACACTTTTTTGGGCCTTAAAACAGTTGTGATTATTATTGATTTTTGTATATAACTTCTTGTATGTAATATGGGGGAATTTTTATATATTTTTCTCCGCGTTTCTATATTTTTATGTTTAAATACGAGTATGTGTATATTTTGCATTACTGTATATTTGTATCAGTGTCCGTATGTTTACCAATTAAAACACTCGATTTAAGGATAAACAATAAAGATAGGTCTATAATAAGATAAGGATAAAGATATATCATATCTCACGAGTATGTCATCTTTTGCAGAGCCGCCAGGACTATCGGGCAGCGTTCCTGAACTACTGCAACAACTCCAACCCGGCCGCCCTAGCCACGTACTATGACTCGCACAACACCTACGTCCAGCAACTGACAGCGACCAATGCCATGATAGAACAATACCATAGACACACTCTGCCGACGATATTACAGGTAATTCGTACATACATATCATAATAATAAAATTGAGGAGTTCACATTGAATGTATTTGCAAGAACATTAGTTTGAGACACTGATAAATAATCTTACTAATAAACGCGGAGTTTTGTGACGATGTATGTGTGTCTGTTATCCTTTCACGCAAAAACTACTGATTGTATTTTGATACAATTTATCACACAGACAGTTTATGTCCTGAATTAACATATAGGATACTCTACAATTTAAAGTCAGAAATATTTTTATAACATTCTATTATGTAACCCATGGTGCTAACTAGAGTTCATGTTTTAAAAATAAAACTTAAGATAACGCTTTTTGTAAGTCAATTTATTATCATTTATTTTTATTATAATATCCGAATTGATCCGAACTCGACAGCCGCACGTGGCTAAGCCAAAATTTGTACGTCTTATCGAAATAATTAGGTTAAAGTTTGAATTAAAATTCTTATAACTATATGATTGTAACCCCATTCTCTGGTCTTCTATGTACTCGTTTCAAAAGCAGTAATGATTAAAGAACTTAATAAAAAATTTAAATTCCTTAAATCTCCGCGTGGATATTTTGCCATCTAAAAATTAGCAAAAGGAGATGTCCACAGATTATAGATGAATCACTCTCTTTTAACAGATTACCAGTACATTCGTATCTACTCCATCTATATACATTTACTTACATGTATATTAGGATTCTCGACGCCAATTCCCAAAGCAACTTGGCCTAATTTTGATTTAATTACGAAAAGGAACAAGAACAGTATCCGAACCAATTAGCAGAAATTGTCAAGTCGTGAAAATGCGTTGGGGAAGGACTATCAGAGTATAAATGCCTAAACATTATATTTAATGTACACTGTAAAAGACCGAAACATGACACAATGTCAATATAAATCCAAGTATATAGTCTAAAACTAAATAAATGTATAAAAAAGTATAGTAAATTCATTTTGTTTTTCTTCTTAGCCTAATCTTTTCATTTGTATAATTCCATTGATTGATTTATTTTATTTAATTCATACAAGTATTTTTTTTAAATAAACAGATATTGACTAAGCTGGATCGCGTCAAATAAGTATGTCGTTTTAACTTTACCGTTCAGACAAAAACAGCAGCTTAGCACTGCTCTTATTGGACAGAAATAGGTGTGGCCACTTGCAACTAATAAGGCAAGTTAAATAAAACCTTGTAAAATATTCATTGCGTTTTTTTCTTGCATTATTCAACAAGCAAAATTATACTAAGGCGCTAATCTACCTCCAAATAAAAAAAAACACTTGAAAGACTAAATATTTAATAAATATATACTTACATAACCAGTTTACAAAAATGTGCAAAAGTTATTGTTAAACACAACAATATTTATACATTTTGATCGAAACTACTGTCGAGAGCTAAAAACGTTTCCTTAAAGTTTTATGGCTTTTAGAAATTTCGCAGACGCATTACTACTCCCTATAAATAAAAAAACCTTTTTAAAAATCAAATACTCATTTCAAGCACCCTTTTGCTACTTATCAGTCGCAACTTAGGTACGTATTGAAGACTAGCTGTGCTTCGCGGTTTCACCCGCTATTACATAAGAAAAAAACAAATAAATATAGCGTGAAGTTATATAGCCCATAGCCTTCCTCGATACATTTACTATTTACCACAAACATAATTTAAAAATTCGAACCAGTAGATCCTTAGATAAGCCCGTTCAAGCAAACAAACTCTACTGTTTTATAATATTAGTATATATTTTACGTTAAGTTGAAAATACATGCAGTCCTTATTTTAACCTGTATTTTACTGCTTAATTGAAATTACGTTTAATACACACACTGCACACGATAATAAATGTAATTATGCCACTGACCTGAATTACATGTTAAATTGGGTAATATATTTAGTGCCATGCTAACACAAACATAATGCTGAATTAGTTGTGTTCTACTTTACGTACGTACCGACATATATTATGATATGTGTTTCCATTATCTGGACATGTTATTTGTAATAATTACTATTTAGGAATAGGTATTAGTAAACTTATCTTATTGTTCTTACTACATTATTCCCGGCTCCACCCGCTTCGGTCACGTTTACTATGGTAAAACGTATTCCATCTCTTAATCCAGGTTATAAACTATCAGTGTGCCAATTTTAACCGAAATCTGATTAGTAGTTTTAGCGTGATAGAGTAACAAATACATACATCCTCTCAAACATTCGCATTTATTATATTGTCCTTGCTATCTTTTCCGTAAGTGAAATTATATCGCAATTATATACAATTTCAAAGATATTATTTTAATGCTATATTATAACAATTAGAAGTAAACGTACCGTGCAATGCGGTGGAATTTCTACCGCAGTGGTATGCGACTGAAACATGTGATGCAGGACAGCGTAAAGGTTATTAGAAGGAAGTAGTTAGCAACGAACGACACAAATAAATATCCTACAATTACACGTATAATTGGTACGAGTTTATATTGCTAGAAGACAAAAATTCTATTGTTTCAGTAATTTATGGGATTTAACCACGTAACATTTTCTTTGTTTTTATTTACTTTTGCATTTTGTTTCTTCATCTTATTATTGGTCTTTTTCTGTACTTATAGATTATATTCATTTACAATAGGAGCTATAACATTAATCATCTTTGAAGTTCAAGGCGCCCTACAGTTCCTTGGAGATCTAAAATTCAGGCGAAGAATTTTATCCGTAAATAGCCCGGTACAAAATGTTTTGTTAAAACATGAATCCATACAATAGCTAATCGCTTATTTTTTCCAACAGCAATGAAAGCAAGGAAAAGCAATTTACAAAAAATCTCTAAGGGTTTGTCATTATAAATCCATCTATATTACGTTGATGGACGGAGCACCACAGGAAGAAATTCGTTATGTATCGATTTAGATAATTTACTTTGGCAGTACAAAAACGCCATTCGTATTTACGTTGAATGAAAAATGTTCTATAAATGACAGCAAACTTTTACGGCACTCCCTAATATTACATCCGTACAGATATTTCGATCCAATAATTCGGGGATCATAAATATCGTTCCGACAGAATGCTCAAACTAACACGTGTCTAATAGAAATGGGATGAAGCGTAGATTCTATGAATTTTCCTCACAATAATAGTTTAACGTAGGTGGCTTGTTAGCGGATTTTATTAAATTATGTTTTCTCTAATGGTAAAAGATAAGGATAAATGTTTTCCTGTGGTTTCACATTTGTATTCAACATTCTTGCTAATTGTTTATTTGTTTCGTGACTCTAGGAAGTGACTGCCAAGTTCTTACGTCAATGACATCACATTATCGCGTCAATTGATCAAAAGAGAAAACTGATTATCTTGAGAAGATACTATCTGCCGGCTCTAGAGATACAAATCCGTCATATTATATGTAGTTGAGTGATTCTAGCCGTTCCAAGGATGTGACACAACAAGCTTGTAGTACATTGCCCAAATATTGTAGAGAGCCACATAACTTCGAAGAGTTAGAAATATATACATTAATAAAAAAATACAAGAAAATTTTGTAGTACGTCCATAGCAATGAACCTAAAAGAGAAATTTATTATTTAACTTTTGTTACGCGCATACCAATCCATAAAGCTTAGTGAAGTAGCTCTATCAAACAACACGTGAATTGATCTTCGTACAGGGAAATCGGCCCACGCGTTTGTAATTGTGGAATGAAATGTATATTTCCAGCAAAAATATTCCAACTTTATTTATATGGTATTAATACTAAAACTGCTCTTTTCGTACACGCGAATTCTATTAGAATTTTCTGACGCGTTTATATCACGCGTCAGAAAATTGTAATAGAACTCTAAAGCTAACCGCCTATTGGCAACTATGCCTCGAGCAGCTGATAGCTTTAACGATCAAATAATAGTTAAAGCGACAGTGGTTTGTTTGTGTTCAATAGTTAATCAACTGTTCAGTAGTTTAAACAACAATATGGTAGCCCTAGCAACTATGGGTCAAGCGATAGTAGCCAATTGGCAGTCTGTCTAAGAAATGTTGAGGCTTTATTTATAATGCCACTGCTACACCTATTTCATCTTCATGCGGTTCACCTGATGGTAAGTACCACTTACCACCAGATGAACTTCATATTCGTTTGCTACTATACTATTATAAAAAAAATATATTTATTAGATGCGTATTTTCGATGGTATATTTTTAATTAAATAAAGAGTTATATGAAGGTACCTAAATTTTAATTCAATCTAATGAACGAATCTCGTTTCTGGCGTGATTCAGCGATGTTTGAACAACTTCGTACCTATTCAATCTTAGTTACTGAACTCGGAGAAATTAATGTAGTGCGTCCAACTTTACCTTTGGCGCGACGAGCATTAATTTGACAACGAATAAAACTCGGGCCGTCATAAGACTGAACACAATAGGGCTGTCACTTAACGACTTATAATTTCACTCCTTTTAGTACAATTTTCAAGGCGATAAGATTTCAAGAACCTTTAAGTGAAGATTATTTGAGGTTATAATGTTGTATAAGTGGTTGTGTTTGTTTGTTTAGTTATCTGATTTTACTTTTTATTATTTCTGAACTGGCTGCCGACACAGAGACAGTTAGGAGCATAAACCATCATATACGAATATATTTATATGTTCATTTATTATTTATTAATTTAAACGCCTATAGTCCGATACTAAAACACATTTTAAATTGAGTAACATGGACATCTACAGCAGTAATCTAAATAAATATTTTTCAAATTTGCTTACATCGCATTTCTGGTCTGTATGTTAGCTGCCGTGTCAGGCCAGTTCTCATGCTGTTACCGAGATGTTGGAGACAAAGTGTTAGGAGGCAACTCGAATAACATATAGTAGAATTATACAAAAACCTTTAACAAAGTTACGATTATCACTATTTTACTCTGAAGTACGAAAGACTCACTTATAAACGAAGTTTCGCAGGTTTACTTGGAAAATCACCTGAAATTTTTCAGTGCCACAGTTAGGAACACTTAAATAAGAAAAAGTCTAGAGCACCGATGTTGAGTTCTAAATGTGTGAACCATAAAGCAAAGACACTGCACTCTATCCAGGATTAGCATAACAACTTCTTATATTTTGGGTTCAGTGTAGTGATTATTCTATTACAAATAATGTCTCTCTTCAGTTAGATTCTATTAAACTGATTTTGCTTTGATTTTCGATGACGAATACAAATTTATATATTCTTAATTAAGCCTATAAAATGTGGTACATAACGTGGTGGTAATTTTAAAAAGCTTTTCTACTAGCCTTTGGGTAATGGAATAAATAATAAAAAGCGCTACTACTAAGAGATACAAAATGAAAAAAAAAACTAATACGAGAGCAGAAATAGGCATATTTAAATGAATAATAACCACTCGAAACTCACCCATATATTATTTTTTCTTGTAGCTGAAAAATGGTAACAAAATTACCTGGTATAGCATTTTAATATTGTTTTAAAGATTTAAAAGGTATATAAATTAGGTTTTGCTTTAAATAGATAACGTTCTTCTTAAACGTAATATATTTATAACTTAAATTCCATCTCTAAATTTTTCGTAGCGGCATGTTTACTGTTACCTTTTTTGTCACCAATGCCCTATAAAATGGCTTAAACGACAATGAATATCTCCCCAGACAAACATCGTGTTACATAAGCCGACCTAAAGTCAAATAAATAACCCTTGTGTTACTGGCAGCCCTGATCACGTCATGTTGTTGAACCTGGCTCGTTTTAACTGAACCTGCAGTTTACTGCACATATTTACAAACTTAAAGGAGTAGGAGTTAGGTCGAAAATTTCTCGCGCTTCTATGAGCTTTGAAAGAGTTTACACTCAGATGCTTTTTGATTTTGAAGGTTTTTCAGATTTATCTTGAATGATAAATTGAATCCTTGTGTATTCGAGTAAATAAGGATAGATATTATCTTATTAGGTATTCAAATTATTAATAAATGATAGATAAAAGTAAAAGACGAACGGTCAGGTAGCAATTCACCTACGTTTCCGGTAGGTTCCATAACCAACAGAAGACGTATATAATTAAATTGTTAGTAAACGTGTTATTAAGATATATAATAAAATAACTAGTGTCGAATCCGAGTTGTGACTATCGGTATTTGTGAGTAATGTCCGAAACGTCAAATTTGTTATTTACCATTTTATTTCACTGTTTGATTTTTTTTTCAATACTGATCAAATGCACTCAAGATTTAAGGGTACTTTAATGTTATTTAATTAATCATCATTACTTCCCGTCACTTTACTAGTATTAACTAGAACATAAGGCGTTATATAACGCGGAAAGTATAAAGCATTAATTTGACAGATTACTCTTATATTACCATATTCCTCATTCACACAGAAAAAATATACTGTACTGTTTCTTCATCAGTCATCGCATTCTTCTCAAAAAGTATAAATATATTTTTGTACACTAAATGTTTACTTTATTTACAGGAACTGGAAGAAATTCTTACGGACGTAACGACCGTCGTCAGCGACGCTATTTGTCAAGAAGGAGAAATTATCAGCGAGAAGGTATCATTACAAAAATCTAATTATACCTTTTATTAAGCGAGTTACAAATTAAATTCTTAAGAGTTTACCCTGATAATAACCCTTTGAAGATAGAAGTGTAATTCACGCTTATCTTATGAATTAAGGAAGTTATTTTAGGGTAATCCCAAAATACGGCACTTTTAAATATACAGCTAATCTTTTATTTCATTAAGATCTTAAGATGATTTTAATCTTTTTAATGTTTTATTAGTGTACAATATATTTACTTATAAAATTGAACTAGCAAACGAGCATGCAGTCTACCTGATGGTAAGTGGTCACTGTCGTCCATAAACATCTGTAACCAATTCCACATAGAACAAAAGTCATACTTCATGTCAATTACAGATATTAAGACAACTGAGGTTTATGATGATCTCCTTGTACTTAAGTCAGCTGGCGTAACCATTCCAAACGAAGGCATTAACAGCTTCACGTTAGAAGTGGGTGACGGCGATACCTTCCTAGTCGACCCGGACTACCTTTCAATATTTTACGTTCGCTTCCGACTCTTTAAATCATTTATAATATACTTATCGAAAATTAAATATTTTGTATTGATTTTATAATATGGATTTATTTCTCAGTTCCGGTTTTACCATCTGTCAATTTTATATGTACGTGGTTTTTCCCGAATAGTTAAATCATTTATTATTTATTTATTAAAAATTAAATATTTATTATTGATTTCATAACCTAATTTGTTTCTAATGCGGAAATTCATCCATGTGTAAGTTGATTAATTCATATTTATTATTCTCATTAGGGTCAATACATAAATGAACTTAATTCATAGATATTTTGTTATTTTTTTATAATTCCAAACTAAGTGACTCATTCAGTAATGAGTCACGTGTAAAATGTATTGAATAGAACAAAGTCAGTACTTTGTCCTATTCAACACTTTTTACTAAGAACAATAAACCTAATAAGGACATAATAAAATATAGCACGCATTTTTATTGCAACTGTAACCTGTAATTTCTGTCACTTACAATAGGACTTACTTTAATGAAAAATAACAG
>DWLI01003549.1:0-11708 GCA_018249915.1 Cecropterus dorantes dorantes
GGGCTGTGGGAGCGGCCGGGCCCCGGCGGGTTCGCAGATGGTTGCGAAAGCGTTCCCGTGTTCCCGCCGTACGGAGCGAGGAGAAAACACAGTGGGGGTTTAGCCGGTAAGAGTCCGGCATAACCCAGCTGCTTCCCACAGCGGCTGGGTATCCATGAGGATTACCCAGTATAAAAAAAATACTAAATCAGACCTAGATATAAAACAGTTTATTTAAATTAATAGTATTTTTTTTAGTTTAAGGGAGATATAATTTAAGAAACAAACATTACATTAAGCTTTCCAACTTAGTTCTCAAAGATTGACCTTTGTTAGTGTAGTTGTCTCAGGTCACATTTGCTAATTTAAATATATCTTATTACCTTTCAAGAACGTTTCCTTTTTAATTCAAGCAGATTAATTAAAATAAACTTAATAATGATATAAGATGCAATGCTGTCTGTTTTATAATTAAAAGGGATGTCATATTCATACGAAGACTCAATAGGAAGTAAGAAAAATATTTCCAATTACATTAAGGAAGCCTTGGTAGTTACCAACGGCGCTTGTCATTCGATATGGCGCCTATTTAATAAAAGTACTAAAAAAGACGGCTTGAGAGTAAACGTTTATAAGTTTTTTTTTTTAAACTAAGTTTTTCATTTTTTTATTTTAAACGAACACTTCTAAGATAGGAGTGCTAGTCTTATCTACATCAGAAACGAAGGGTTCCTTTGTTCCTCGAGATTGTACCAGTTGGGCCAGTACCAATATGTCATTAATTTGTGATAAAAACATTCATTTGTTCTGTTGCGTAAGAAATATATCGTAGAAGAAGATGTTCCTGAAGTTTTGATGATATTCACTGCAAATATTTCTGTGTCACCGAAACATTGAGCGCTTCTGTAGTCGAACTACAAAGAACTATTAAAATGCCCACTGTTAAGTTTAAATCTTAACTTAATAGAGTATAATTTATAATTTTCAACCTACAATGCTGCATTGTATTCAGAAACACGTACAGATTTGGAGCAACTTGTTCGCGAGACCCGTAGGAGCAGAAATAAATGTAAAGTGCGACTGGCAGGCGCCGGCGCCTACAAAATTGACATTTACAGGACCTTGCACGCAACAATTTGCGAACAATACATACGCTTGTCACACATTCCCGGAACCCGTCGCGTTCGAACCCGGTGTGACCTCACGCCTCGGCCTCCACTCAAACAATCTCCATCGCTATGTACTTTTTACAATACAAAAGTAGCAAATCATCCGTCCAATGTCCATTGACTAAAAATTGTCCATTTAATGGTAACTGGCCACCAGAGACTTCTATAGTAAACCATAGATAGTATAAGAGTTCTAACTAACGTCTGCCAGAGATGCGTTTCTATCAATGAACACTAAGAAGAGACGCTTGGAGTAAATATTTCTTCCAATACCATCCGAACCAGAACACAGTAGTGCTTAATACTACCGTTCTAGGCATAAATAGATGTGGTAATGGTGCTTACAGAGTAAAAACATGAATTTAACTTACTACCTTCAAAAATTTAAGGAGCTGGAATCTTTATTTATAACCTCACGTTTCATTAAAAACCGGAAATCACATTTATCAGTACGATAAGCCAGCTACTGTTCATCAATACCTATTTTCACTTTTCGATTTCGCCCAAAGTTATAAATAGTTGGATACATTCGCACGGATATTTCACCTGCATGCCTGAGTCTGAGTGATTAACGAGCTCCGTTGAGACTGAAACAAATTATCATTAATAGTCGCCCACGATTGGCATGTGGCAACTCTGTTGGTTGTTTTAAAAGAAATTGCTCACCGCGGTTCCCACAAGTGCGTCACTATTAGGTAACGGAGATACGACAGCCGGATCTGCAGGCTCATTAAACGAAAAAAGATCATATCGCAGACAATAGAGCACTCGGCGACCGAAAGTGATAGTCTAATAGATATTGGGACGATGACGATATCAGTGACCAATGTGTCCAGTCACTATTTGTGATACATATCCGATTATTCGAGCAACTGTTTGTGAACTTTCTGCGAGCGCGTTGTCGTTTGAGAATACGCAAGTGTGATGTTACTGTTTGTTCCCCGCGGTTACACTAGCTGTTAAGATAACTTAAAAATATTGTAATATTATAATAACCGTTTTTTTAATATAAATGAAATTATAAATTATTTGTTTTTAATTGAATATAGCTTAAACTTTCAATATAATGTATAGATCTTAATAAAATGAAGACCTAATGTTACCTCATGAAAGTAACTAAGTCCAATCATTTAAATTACACGTTTTTTGCTATGGTTTCAAACACAATCAGAGGGACAAAATTTATAAAAAATATAAAAAAAACTATTATTGCTTATTCTCAAACGTCTAAACTATGTTTTTTGTAAATATGTACGAGGTACGCGAAGTTACGCCTTTGTGACGACCCCAGAGATACCACCGCCTCCTTTAGTAATGCCTAATAATAGGAGTGTTAAACCGCTTAACGCTGTTTTAGTCTGACTCTACATATTGTAGAGTTTCCGAATTGTTCTTTAAAAGTAGTAACGCATCTGTGGATAACCTCATGTAAGACTGGGGTTATACTATCTGGGGTTGATTACGAACGTTCACAAGTGGCACAGCCCACTTATCATCAACTAAACATGCTCGAATGCTCCTTTTAAAAAACATACAGACAGAAAGAATATATATATTTTTGAACCTATTGCATGTTCGGATGCTCCTTTAAAAAACGTACAGACATATATATTCTTTGTACCTATATATAAACGTTCAATATGCATCATATTTATGAATGAAACATTTACTTCAATCACGTTGCGTAGATATAAAGATGATAATAACATGATGATAATAAACATGATTTCCGTGTAAGCACAGTTCACTTGGCTCACTCAATCAAACTCAATGACTTCACTTACGAATACATCTATAGACATGGCACTTTGTCAGCCAAGTTCGGAGAGAAAGAATATATATTCTTTGTACCTATATATAAACATACAATATGCATCATATTTATGAATGAAACATTTACTTCGATCACGTTGCGTAGATATAAACATGATAATAACATGATGATAATAAACATGATTTCCGTGTAAGCACAGTTCACTTGGTTCACTCAATCAAACTCAATGACTTCACTTACGAATACATCTATATACATGGCACTTTGTCAGCCAAGTTCGGAGAGAATAAATACTTTTTAAAAACTTTATTTAGTGTACGAATTTTGATGTGGTGGTGTTCTTTTATGCATATAAATTACTAAATTAAAAATAGTAAGTCCCAACTGAGGGACAGTAATGATTTAAACACAGTAGTATCTATATGTGTCTAGAAATTGATTTGCACCAAAAAAATTTAAAATACAGTGCACATTATATGTTATTGGAGAATTGGGTTATTCCTGAGGACAGCTGTAGATGCGCTGCTGCTCCTCAGGTGTAAGATGGAATGTCACGTATATCTCTACTATCTTTTTATAATATAATAGTATCAAACGAGGATGCAGTCCACCTGATAAGTGGCCACTGCCGCCCATGGACAGCTGTAATCAACCATAAATAAGATCAAACTCTTATGTTAGGTAAGCCAGATGTGGTACCTCTGAGAACTAAGCTGGAACAACAGCAAAATATCTATACCTTAACCTTTCTTTAAACCAAAACACACCTGTTGTTATTAAGCACAAATAATTTAGTGGTACTTAGTGCTTCTGGAGTCGAATCACAAAGTCTTATCACTTTTAAGTCTAAGTCTATTTTTAACACTAAGGTTAGAGCCGAAATGGATGCGACGATCGACAAATCGTATAGTTCCATCTTTGATCTTAGAATTCCTAGATTATGATAAATTAACGTGGTAATTTTCCGAAACATCGGTTCTTCGTTGATTAATATTCCCGATGAGCTAGGACTATCACAGGTCATCATCTCAAGACGTAATTGCACTCTTGAAAATAGCTATTAATAACCATCAGATAGATACCCTTGTAATTGGATTTACGTGAGGGGAAATAATTTATCTATGTTGGATTTTAGCGATCTATGCCCGCTGGCTACGACTAAAGCGGTTTGAAATTGAAAGTTATAACATAATAATGATTGCAGAAATTAATACGAAATCCGACAGCTGCTAAAATTTATATGAAACAAGTGGACCTGGGCAGACGATGCTGACACCAAAATAATGTCTCGACAACAGCGTTACATTTTTTTAACATTGAAGCAATAATATGCGTGGAAACTACATGACGGTAGGTGGCAACTGTCGCTTATGGATAACTGTAATCAGCCCCAGATAAGATCAAAGTCTTACTTGAAATTAGCCTTACATTAATGCGTTGCTACCCCTGAAGACTGAATTGGAACGCTTCGAATAAGCGAAAAAAATGTGTCCCCTACCGCATACCTTTCAAACCAAAACACAGCTGCGCCTATCACTGCTAATATTAAACAGAAAGTAGAGTGAAGGTGGTGGGTCCGGATTCGAACCACAAAGGGTTTTACGACTGAAGAACCATTCAAAAATATCATATAACACTACTTTGCGATGTCATCTACGAACTGAAGTAAAAATGTTAGCATGAACTTTTTTGTTTGAATTATTTTATAACTTGTGCAGTCATAATTAATTTCGTTGCCTGTAATGTATCTTATTCCTGTGTTGTAATTTATTGTTGAAATTGCTTTAAAGTTTCCTTACACTTCCTCTTTCTCTTTTTCATGTATAGGTTGTCTTAAGGAAATCGCTGAAAGCGATAAAACCGTAGAACATCATATCATTAAATTCGACGTAACTGTAAAAAAGGAGAACTCCAACTGTGTCTAATCGACAAACCTTTGCAGGAATGCACCCATACCAACAACATTCTAACGTTTCAGGACAATCGGATAAATGATGTAGTATGTAATATATAAATATTTTTATATACATATCGATTGATGCAGAAATTAATACGAAATCGAATAGTTGCAAAAAATTACATGAAATGATATTATCTAATTTTTCAAATGTTTCGTAGTATATAATTAATTTACAAAATCACATTTGTTATCAATGAGAAATGGTTTGAAGACACTATAATGCATTTACATTACGTACTAGTATATAAATCAAAAATATAATCCCAATACTTGTAAATTATATGCGAAAACATTAATCAAAAGTTTGAATAATTTATCTAACTATAATATTTATCATTCTATAAAATCTAATGTAATAACAATTTGTGAAAGACCTGTTGTTAGTAATAAACATGTTGTAGCTATTACATATTATTTATAGACAAATGTATTTTTATTAAATTGAATTAGGTAACCAACGTGTAATCCGCTAAGTTATATACCATACGAGCAGATGTAGCAAACACGCAATCCACCTGACGGTAAGTGTCGTCATGATATCCGGAATCAACCCAACAATCAGAATCTCATCTGAGGTCGACTTGCGTAGCTACCTTTGAGGACTAGATGGAACATCTGCGATAAGTATGTTTCCATCACCATACTCAAAACAGAATACTGCAGCGGTTAACGCTACTTTTATGAGGCCAAAATAGGTTTGCCGGTGGTTTTCTGGACTCGAATCACAAAGGGTTCCACCATCTTCAATTGGAAAAGGTCAGTTAGCAATTTTATCTTTTTTTTCTTGTTCTCGAGGGGGAAACCTTCGAAAGGTACCTGACGCTGTGGGCGCTCCCACAGCGCCGGGTTATGTGGGATTTTTACCGCACTAAAACCTGGACGTGGCGATCCTCAGCACTCTGTGGAGGACTTCGGGATATCTAACGGAACGCAACCGGAGTCCAAGTGCGATGCCTCTTTAAGCAATTATAGCAATTGTACTTATTATGAACAGATTTTCTGTTTCACCTCACTCACCTATGCGTTAATTATCATCAAAATTAAGATGAAAAGCTTCGAAAAAATAACCGGTCACACGCTTCAGTATAAGAGCGTAGACACTGATGATACTTGAATTGAATCCCTTAAAAAGATCTTATAAGAAGTCCATTCCGCGTTATACGCTTATTGAAGCAGACGTGTTGTTGCAGTTCTAAATAATCTATATTCTATATTGCGTTAAAACACTGTTTTTGGGTTTTGTGTTACGTCACAAGAATCAGTAGACTTTGAGCAATAAAACTGTGAAAAAATTGCGAAAAAAAGTGATGAGTGAAAGTGAAAAAACTTAAAATAAATTGCAAAATATTCCGTTGTGCCATTGGAACTCAACTTGATTAACAAAGGATTGGACTTTAGACTCTGATCACTACTCACCTACATGAATTGAACTGGCAAAGTGCAAACACAAAGTCAGACATATTGCTAAAATTCGCAGTAACGTTAAACACACAGTGTGGTGTAAAGGCGGGCATTCGAAGCTCATCTCTTGCAACTAAAGACAATTGGAGGGTGAAGGAGACAAAAAAAAGAAAAAAAGGAAAAAAGGAAAGAAAAAAAAAAAAGGAGGAAAGGAAGGAAAGGAAAAAAAAAAGAAAAAAAAAAAAAAAGGAAGCGAAGGAGAGGAAAAGAAATAAAATAAATAAATCTTGTAACATGGCTACTATATATAAGACTTGCTCGGGATGCAGAAACAAATTGCCCAAAAAGGAATTCATGATTTGTGCTACATGCAAACTAAGTTACGATTTGCTTTGTGCCAACATATCATCTAAACGATTCTACCTTTTGGATCAGGATCGTAAAACTACCTGGACTTGTCAGGAATGTCGCAGCAAAGAACCTAAATCCGACAACACGAATACCCCTATACGGACTACATTACGCCCTGCAGTATCCGACGACGATGTCGACAAAGACCTGGGAGATGAGAGGAACGTGACTAAACGAACTAAAAAGCAACGCTCAAAATCTGACGGTGATGCTTCATATGTCACAGAAGATCGTCTACGCTCGATAGTAAAGGAGGAGATGACAGAAACTATTACGCAACTGGTTTCCGATCGTTTAGTGAACATTGTCCATCAAATATCTGGTTTTCACGAGTCCCTGACATTTTTAAGCAATCAATATGATGCACTCATGCAAACAATTAATGCGAAAAACGAAATTGTCAATAGTCTTGTCTTAAAGAACGAGCATCTGGAATCTCAAGTAAGAAATCTGACAGACCGGCTAGGACAAGTAGAGCAAAATGCGCGCGCTTCCAACGTGGAGATAAACGGGATTCCGGAACACAAATCCGAAAATTTGGTAAATACCATACAACAGTTGTGCACAGTAGTAAAAAACCCCATCAGTGACAGTGATGTACTACACGTAACTCGAGTCGCAAAGATCAACAAGGATAGCGACCGTCCGCGGACTGTGATTGTTAGATTAAGCAGTCAGCGACGTCGCGATGAGTTACTTGCCGCGGTGACCAAGTTTAATAAAAACAATCGCGACGAAAAACTCAACTCGAATCACCTAGGAATTGGAAGTCGTCGTTTACCAGTATTTGTTTCGGAACATCTAACACCTACCAACAAGCACTTACACGCGGCGGCACGAAAGAAAGCTAAGGAGACTGGTATCAAGTTTGTATGGGTTAGAGACGGGAGGATCTTTGCAAGAAGAAATGAACAGAGTCCTGCTATCTACATAAAAAACGAGGATAGTCTTAAATTGTTTTAATCATTTTAATTCTCAACGTTTCTGTGTATTTTCCTATTTCCAATGATTGTTACAATCTACTATCAAAACGTGCGAGGTATGCGAACCAAGACGGAAGATGTTCTTAAAAATATTGCAACGAATAACTATAGTATAATTGTATTTACCGAAACGTGGTTAAACTGTAATATTGTGAACAGTGAATTTATAGATAATCGCTACATTACATACAGAAGGGACCGACAATATTCAAAAAACTCAAAAAAAGACGGAGGAGGTGTTATGGTCGCAGTATCCAAAAATATTACTTCCGCTAGACACCTCAGTTGGGAAACCAACGCAGAAGATTTGTGGATAACGATCGAGGTTAAAATTCAAAATACTATAAGGAAAATCTCTATTTGCGCTGTGTACCTGCCTCCACCCTTAAATTTTGAGCTCTTGTCATGCTTCCTAGATAACGCTACTAATGTAATCGACCAATCTGATCAGGTAATTATATTAGGCGACTTTAATTTGAGCTCTATTGGTTGGATTCGCGAGTCTGATGGTGGCTCATGCCATCCATCAAACTACAGTTCTAAGCTAGGGTTGACGCTCGTTGATTTCATGTCAATCAATAATATATCACAAATGAATGATGTAACGAATGTAGATAATAAAATATTAGATCTCGTCCTTACCGATTTCGCTGGCTTGGAAGTAATCAAATGTAGTAGCATGCTAACCAAAGTTGATTCTAAGCATCCTCCTATCTTGATAATGTTGCCACTTGTATCTCTTACCTACCTAAAACCTATCGCTACTCCACGATACAATTTCTACAAAGCAGATTACAAAAACATCTTACAATATCTACTAGAAATTAACTGGAATGTAAAATTTAAAGGCTGCCAAAATGTAAACGATATGACTAGCATATTTTATCAGATAATTAATAAAACTATAGACACTTACATTCCTAAATCAAAACCAAAAAACACAAAATATCCCTCGTGGTTCAATACTCCCTTAATAAAGACAATATCTGAAAAGGACAAAAAGAGACAAAAATACCTCAAATACAAAAACCCACGGGATCAATTAGAATACGAACTACTTCGCAAGCGTGTTCATAAGTTGAGTGAGCAGTGCCTTATTAAATACAAGACCAAGATCGAAAGTAATATTTGTAAAAATCCTAAAAGCTTTTGGAAATTTGTTAAAGACAGGAGGAATGGCGAAGCTACCATACCAGCAGAAATGAGTCTGGGCGATCAGATTGCAAGTACCGGGCCTCAAATCGTTGAAATGTTTGCTAATAAGTTTTCGACAGTATTTACTAATTCAGCCTCAAACAGTGATGTACACATTAAATGTAACGGATCAACCATAAGCTGTGTTAAAATAACGGAACGCGATATAACACAAAAAATTAAAAAACTTGACATATATAAAGGAGCCGGTCCTGACAATATTCCCCCTATTTTTATCAAACGCTGCGGCTCTACCATAGCCTTACCGTTATCCATAATTTTTAACCGATCCCTGTCAGACGGAGTATTCCCAGACGCTTGGAAAACTGCTAAAATTATACCCGTACACAAAAAAGGAGCCTTCAGCGATGTTGGCAACTACCGGCCAATTTCAATACTTTCATGTTTTTCCAAGCTTCTTGAATCAATACTTTGCCCAATAATTACACGTCAATTGAACGCTTCCCTATCCGAACACCAACATGGGTTTAGAAAGGGATTCTCGGTTGAGACTAACTTAGTATCCTTTACGTCGTATCTGTGCGAAAAAGTTGATAGAGGCAAGGAAGTGGATGCTATTTACATGGATTTTTCCAGTGCCTTCGACAAAGTAAGTCATCCACGCCTAATAAATAAACTAAAACAGTACGGAATTAGTGGATCCTTACTGGAATGGTTCCGATCATATTTATCAAAGAGACTCCAGTTTGTGGTGGTAAACGGTTACAGGTCACATGACTATAAAGCAGGGTCAGGCGTACCACAAGGATCCCACTTAGGTCCCGTCCTTTTCACCGCCTTTATAAATGACATAACATCAGAGATCCACAACTGTAATTTTTGTCTCTTTGCTGACGACCTAAAAATATATAAAACAGTTAGTTGCGCTATCGATATTGAACTTGTTCAAGATGATCTAAATAGAGTTCATAACTGGTGTAAACTAAATGGGATGATTTTAAATACAAAAAAGACGTACCACATCAAATTCTCGAGAAAATTTAAAACTATGTCATCTTCCTACAACTTGAACGATGTAACACTACAAAAAGTAAACGAAGTTCGCGATTTGGGTGTCATAATGGATAGCAAACTAAAATTCAACTCTCATATAGATGCAATAGTGAAAAGGGCGGCTAAAATGTTTGGGTTTCTAAAGAGAAACACGAAAGGTTTTAAATCTTCAAGAAGCAAAATCATTCTATTCAATTCACTAGTACGCAGCCAACTAGAGTTTGCTTCAGTAGTTTGGAGTCCCCATTACGTTACATACTCTCAGCGAATTGAGAACATTCAACGTTCATTTACTAGACACTTGGCGTTTCATTCCTCCAGCATACATCACCATACCTCTTATGACCAACGACTAAAACATTTTAAAATGACATCGCTCAAGAATCGTCGTATGCTGTTAAATATTATGTTTCTAAAAAAACTCATCTCAGGAAATCTAAATTGTCACTTTATTCTTCAAAACATATATCTTAATGTCCCACATCACTACCCACGACAACCAATTTCCAAAGTTTTCCATATTCCCCTAAGTAAAACCAATCTCTTCAGACATTCCCCCGTTCCAAGAATCTGCGCTGATTACAACCAAGCTTGTGCAATGGTCAAGGACATCGATATCTTTCATGATACTAATTATGGCTTAAAAAGGAAGTTGGTTTGTTTATTCTCAAATGCAAATTAAATTTTTCTCATACTTGATCAGATAAATTTATTGTAAGTATATTTTGTTTTCTAAATACACTTAAGTACGTAGAGTAAGCAACAACGCATCATATATTTTAATGTCAATGGTGTGCACGCCTATAATTGGCTTACATGCATAATAATATCTAAATTTATATTTGTAAATGGTCTAGTGTAATGTATTGTTTGTAAGCTGTTGGTGTGACAAATAAATAGATAAATAAATGGCACCCACGACACAGGAGAAAATCCTACTGAGGGGCTATGAATGTAGAAAGCGTGCGTGTGTGTTATCAGTATAGACGGGTAAATCATGTCCCTGTAGTACCGGGAGAGGGCTATGGTATCCCCTGCCTGTCGTAAGAGGTGACTAAAAGGGGGCTTCCGGGGTTGCGGGTGGCAAGAGTGGGAGCTCGAACCGTCCAGTCAAGCGACCCCGTGAAGGACGCTGGCATGTATGGTCGCATGCCATCGTAAAAACCAGCAGATACGGTGAGCGCTAATGCTCACCAGGAAAGAACCAGATAGGGACATTGCGCTTGGAAAACTCCGGTTGCGTTCCGTTGGAGATCCCGGAGTCCTCGACACAGTGCTAAGGGCCGCCGCCAGGGCGGTTTCAACTGTCGCTCCCATTGCATCGAGAACCATTTGAAGATTTCCCCCTCGTAAACAAAAAAAGGTAGCTAAATCAAGTTGTCTAATAAAGTGCCATACATTTATCTTAATCTTAATGTAATCAACCCTAGGTAAGATCAAAGACTCACCTAAGATTAGCCACATATGCGTTGTTACCCCCGAGGACTAAGATGGAATGACTCCGAAAAGTATGTCTCCTTTACCACAGCCTCAGACCAGAACAGCATATAATATTGCTTTTATTAAGCAGAAATAGGTGTAGAGGTGGTGCTTCCGGAGTCGAACCTCAGAGTACTACCACCTTCATGAATATGAATTGATCAATTATACATTAATTAAATTAAATTTAGTTCAGCCATAAACAAAAAGGCATAAAAGAGTTATGATATAACGTAGATAATTTCTGTATTAACAATTTTAAAAAAATGTGCTGAATAAATGAACACATAATTCACATAGCCGGATCTTAGACTACAGATGCACCAAGCCGTAGATCGTAACAC
>DWLI01003550.1:0-11707 GCA_018249915.1 Cecropterus dorantes dorantes
GGTGTGCTACGCGGTTTTACCCGCTACTAAATAAGAAAAAAAAAAACAAACAATCATAGCGTGATGTTAAATAGCCTATAGCCTTCCTCAATAAATGGATTATTCAATACAAAAAGATTTTTTAGATTCGAACCAGTCTATCCTGAGATTAGCCTGTTCAATCAAAGAAACTCTACTGCTTTATAATATTATAGTATAGAACAGTTTTCCCTACTCATTATGGCTTATAACATCATGTATCATCAGTGTAATCCTGTCAAAGTCTGTCTAGGAGTTTCAGAGGTTACCCGGAACCGAAAAGACAAACAAAAATTTTAATATAGTTTATTTTTGGAGTACCATATAAATTAACAAAAAAGCATAAAACATTGCTTAACGTTAAATATTGAATTCAATCAGAAAAAATGATATGATACTATACATTTTTTTACAAAATGATTAACACATATATTAATGATTTTGTAAAAAAAATTGAAGACCAACTTTCTTCGGGCATACCATAAAAATATACACAACAAAAGACAAGAAAATATTTGAATAGATTCAATATGTATTTAAAACTGTTAAAAACAAAATTCTAAATAAGATAAAAATAAAATAAGAATATACCTAGAAAATCCTTTCCATTTGTGGCCTGCAGAGCTGCATTAGCCATTGGCACCTGTGTATAATGCACAAAGCCTGTACCAGTGAGCCTTCCATCAGTGCCTTTCAGGAGCTTTGCCTCTTCAACTGTGCCATATGCAGTGAAATGTGCTCTGAAAGAATAAATGCCATTATTAGATATGACAGGTATTTTAAATATATTTCTTTCTTCATTTGAGACCTGCAATCAGTCGATAAACTATAATCAGGTGAGATGTGAAAGGTTGAGCATTTCAGATATGCTACACAAACCACAAAAAATAAAGCATATCACAAATAAAAGATTACAAAAAAAAAAACACACTTTCTACACTCATAGCCCCGCACTAAGATTTTTCAGGAGTTGCAGGTGCCATGGACACACAAACACAAATTCATAAACACCCAGACCCAGAACAGAAATCTAAATTCATCATTCAGATATCTATCTAGCCGGGAATCGAACCCGGAACACACTGCATGCCAGACGGGTATGGTAACCACTCCGCCATGCGGGTCGTCAAAATCATATACTATAGAAACATAAATGTAACATATTTAAAGGTGGTAAAACTCTTTAAGGTTCTATTCCAGAAGCACCACCAGGATGGTGGTGCTTCTTATTTCTTATCTTATGACTTATCCTTATTCCAACTTATCCTTAAGGGTAACAAGGTATTTGTGGCTAACTTTAAGTGAGACCGATTTTGTCTGGGTAGATTAGTGTGGCACGCTCGTTTACTACATTCATATTACAAAAAAAAAGGTATTATGCAAAAAGAATAAGTAAAAGCATTTAATCAAAGAAAAAGGTAGTCCACTTTATGCTTATATGTGATCACTGTTACTCGTAAGTGTGTGTGAAGCTGACCAAAAATGTGTTACCACTCTCTCTACGCACGTCCAGAACCAACCACACCTATCTGCTGAAACTGCTTCATTAGTTCATCGCACATAACTATCATACTAATATAATTAAAGCCATGTTTGTAACTCTTTCACACAAAAACTACTGATCAGATTTGGAGGAAAATAAGCATATGTGTACTTTACGACCCAAGCAGCCGGAGCCGCGGAAAACATCTAGTATATCACAATGCAGCCGGTATTCCTACCTGAAAGACTCCTCAGTGGCTTTGAATGAAATATTCTTAACAACCAGCCGGGCGTTACGATTGACACCATGTTTAAATTTTGTGTTGTTCTCTTCCGACGCCTTCCCTTCAGTCATTTTGTATTATTGAAATCGAGACCGAAGTCTCAACACGTGTGTACAACCTTTAATCGAGTGTTAACTATACCGCGCAATACGTATTACAAGGTTATTGTACAAAGTGCCGTGGTTATTCTAACAATATTTTAACTGAACTATTCGCACTTAAAAATAACTGTAACTACGGCAATAGTTATGCTTCTTTTTATTAAATTAATTATAAATAAACTTTCATTCAATTCAAAAACATTGTGTTTTAACATTGACATTGACAAGTTGAAGCATGGCATATTTCTATACAATCTCGAATCTTAAAAACTATAAGGTGATTTTCCTATATCATGCACTGTTAAATATAAATAAAAAATATGGAATTAATATGATAGGCAATTCAATAAATATTAAATATTATTATAATGTATAATAAATAGGATTTTTCAAAACCGGTAAAACTCTAAGATCGAAATTAGTTCTAGTATCCGATCGTAGACACCCAGCTGATTGTCAAGTTCATATATAACCAAAAATCTTAAAAACAAAACATTATTAGCCTAGAGATCAATATATAACATTAAGACGAAAATCGAAAATGAATTCGAGTAATATTTTTCGTTTAAGTAGGCCACTTTTATATGAAATATGTAGACGAAACAAAGGGTATAAAGTGATAAAAAGGCCAGATCCCAAAACACTAAAAATGCCTTCATTGACATCGGCTCCTAGTTTAATGGAGATAATAAAAGAGAAAGTGCGTCTAAACGGTCCTATTACTGTGGCTGAGTACATGCATATCGTAATAACGAACCCTACAGAGGGGTATTATATGAAAAAGGATGTGATAGGGGAAGCAGGAGACTTCATAACCTCTCCAGAAATAAGTCAGTTATTTGGAGAAATTCTCGCCATTTGGTTCTTTGCTGAGACTCAAAAGATGGGTCCTGGGAAGCCATTGCAAATAGTGGAGCTAGGTCCAGGAAAAGGAACTCTCTTGATAGATTTTTTAAGAGTAAGAATCCCTCTTATTATTTATCTATTTATAAGCGAGAAACCTTTATAAATTTTAACAAGTACTTATAATGTTATGGTCCCATGACACTAATCCGTTGAATAGAGTGAGCGTCCATAGCACAGAAGAATCCTCAACTGTCTCTTAATCACCTCATCAAAATATTTTCTATAAGAAGACTTATAGAACTAAGTATTGTATTTGTACATATTGTATTTGTTTTTCATTGTTATTTTTTACATTTTACTATGTTTACAAATTTACAGGTATTAAACCGTCTCAACTATAAGTCTAAGGATCTTACAATACACTTGGTGGAAATATCATCAGCTATGCAGAAACTCCAAGCAAACAGACTGTGTGTGTCTCATAAAGATTGTGATATTGAGTTGCCATACAACTATGAGGTAACAAGTAAGAGTAATGTGTATTTTGGAAAAGGAATAAAATGTCTTAAATAATATTTCAATGAGTTGAGTTGAGTCTCAATTTAATGCATACAAAACCAATGTCTGGGTATTAATAATAAAATATTATGTTTATTGTGTACATACAAAAACTCAATTCATAATTGGTGTAAATGATTTGTGTAATACTTACTCATTAACAACTATTGTTTGTATGTTTTTGTATTCGTATTTGTATTAAGGTAATTATTGGTATCAAAAATAGAATGCACTAGCTGTGTCTCGCGGTTTGATCCGCTACTACATAAGAAAAAACCAAACAAACATAGTGTGATGTTATATACCCTATAGCCTTACTTTATAAATGGACCAGTAGTGCCTGAGATTAGAGCGTTCGACCAAATAAACAGTTCTAATGCTTTATAATATTAGTAGAGACTTAGGGAGAAAGCTATAAATTTACTTATTAGATTAACTTCAATTCCAGGGTGAAACTGCAAGTGGTATAAAAATATATTGGTATAATGACCTTAAGAAAGTACCAAAAAACTTCTCTTGGTATATTGCACATGAGTTCTTTGATGTTCTACCTATACATAAGTTTGAAGTAAGTACAAATATTATTAAAAATAACTTATTATGTCATGAGTAAGCTATTAATCTCATGAGTTAAACTTCATGTAACACATTATCACTGAGAAAATATACAATTGTATAAAATTAAAAATATTTTAATAATAATTTTTTAATATGTTTTATACTTCTACTCAACTGCGTCAGAAGTTAAAGTTTTTGAGCGTAGCGTACTTATGTATGTATGTCCATTCCTTTGGCTATGTTACAGCCCCAAATAGCATAAACGATTGTGACGTATCACATATCATTAGAATTGTCTCAGTTTACAGAGTGACATAGGCTATATAATTTAAAAAAATAGGGACTGCGAATAGGGCAAAAAGGGAATAAGGGACAACTTTTTTAACATTTATATTGTGTTATACAGAAAACTGAAAATGGATGGAGAGAGCTGCTTATAGATTTGGATGAAAGTGGGAAACTGTTTTATAGAATATCAGCAAATGAAACCCCGTCTGTTAAAATGTTAGTTCGACCTCCCCTTGATGCTGGAGACAGAACTGAACTGGAGATAAGTCCCAGGGGTCTGGGAATTGCCAGGCAGTTAGCACAGAGGGTGGATGAGCACGGAGGTCTTGCATTGATTGCTGATTATGGCCATGAAGGGGACAAGGGGGACACTTTTAGGGTAGGTATACAACTTGTTTTATGTCATGTATACATTTTCTTTAAATTATTTATCTGTAGTAAGAATATGGATACAGCTTTTTAGAACATAAATAGGCTCATTTGCGTTAATAACCGCATAACTTGAAATTCATGTTAAATTAAACATAATTATAGAATTGAAAACTTGGAACTCTAACTACAATGTGTTTTTTTAATATATTTTTATTATTTTAACATCATTCATTAAAAAATAAAAATAAAATGTATATAACTGTATTTATTTTTATTTATATTTGATTAATATCTAAATTATGCTTTTGATTATAACTTACTATATTTTATTATGTGTTATTATGGTTTTTTTTTTCTTAAAATACCACCTGTCGAAAATTTATAGCCACCCAGGGTTGAATAACCAGTGAACCCTGGGTGGCTATAAATTTTGCCATTTTGATGTTGATTTTAAGAATGCCATCAGGCATTAAGTTTGCCCTATTGTGACTTACATTTTATAGAGGTGCAATAAATTACTTAATAAAAATAATTAAAAAACATGTTACAACTACAGGCCTTCCATAAGCATCAAGTAGTAAACCCTTTAGAAGATCCCGGTACATCAGATCTAACTGCAGATGTAGACTTCAGTCAGCTCCGTGTTGCTGCATCTAAAGCGCCTGGAAATGACAACTACGCACTAGTTTTGGGTCCAATCAAACAAATGGACTTCCTCGAGAGATTGCAGGCGAAAGTCAGATTACAAGTAAGTTATTATTATTTTATTAAAAATATGACTTTTATGAGACTAGATCCTATCTCAATACACAAATAAATGTTTTCATAGTACCTTTTTAATGCCACACACAATGATACTTTTTTTAAATATAAGATAACTTCTTGCCTAGAAATTAAATCTTAACTTTACTACTACTTAATCTTATTAAAATATAACATTCGTATTTAAAATATAACACTTTTTTATGAAGTTGGACATAATTTTCAGGTTTTGATGGATAATACAAAAGCAGATGAAGATAAAGAAAAATTAAAGGCTGCATATGAAATGCTTGTGCATCCAAATAAAATGGGAGAGAGGTTCAAGTTTATGGCGTTTTATCCATCTTCTATGGCAGAGATTCTTAATAAATTTCCACCACTCGGTTTTTCGACACCTAAGGAAGAGTCTAAATAAAAATAGTATTATATGTTCTTAGTTTAGTGTGTCTATTTGTTGTAAATAATAAATGGTTGATTTTTATTGTTTGTGTTTCATTTGTATAACATAGATATAGTTCATATAAGACGACAAGAAAGGCTTTGTTTACAACTGCACAAGGCTAGGCGGACGTCTAGATTGCTTATTATGCTGTTGTCGATCCAGCAGTCGACGAACAGTAAAACTGTCAGTCCACCCTAATGGAAACGGGCTCTTAGTTTGTCGAAAAACCAAAATTTGAATAATAATTATTGCAAATTAAATTATTTTTAAACAGTACTTAAACTTATATTGCTTACAATGATATAAAGAAATTATGTTCAGTATTATTTAAATGATTCTGAAATGCTTAATAGATATAAGCCGTGCAATATAATAACAATGTTTTAACGTTTACCGGTTTTTTATCGGTAATTTTCTTTGATAATTAAAATTATTATTATTATAGGCAACACTATCCCAGTCGATCACCCCGTTGATGGACTTGCATATTTTTATTTGTATTGAATTACATTGCAAAAATTTACAATTACTTTATTGTTGATTTAAAAGGAATCTTGAAATTACGTAACACCTAATAGCCCTTACGCTGTTTGTCGTGAACTTCTAGAAGTTGTTACGACGCAGCGAGGAAATTTCACGCTGCTATGAAATGTCAAAATTTCAGTGGATTCATGCCAATGAGTGATAGAATTATTTTAGTAGTTAAAAGTGATGTGTTCGTTATTGAAAACTAATGATAGTGGAAAACTTTAGTGCTGTTACGTCTGTTTTACTAGATTTAATAACAACGAAACTTCTTCAGCGGAAGAAATCAAATTGGATGTTATAGGACTTTGCGAGAGGTGAGTTCTTTTGTTGCGTACAAACTACATTTTGTTGTAAACATCCTTAATTCAGCTTCAAAACGTCGTAGTTTTCAGTATACATATTATATAAAAATATAGCATCAACGTTTTTAAAACGTGCAGCAAGGTACCAATTACTTTATTTTACGACAGACATTAAAAAAACATTACGCAAGTATAGATAAAATAAGTAGCTTTTGCTTATATTAACTACGTAAATTTTTAGGTTGTCGTATCTACAAGTAATATTAAATATATATAAAGTAATCAGAATGGCTAAATTTTTACAAGTGCTCAAGTACATAATATTGTTTACTATAGGAAAATTTTATGAGAAAACACTAATAACTGTAATAAGATTAATACAGTATTTAAATAAGCAATAACAATGATAAGCTTTACACAATACAATTATTCATGTTTTAAATGGAGCTCTACCATTCAAATTATTAAAATGAAAGTTCCATACTGATAATATGAAGTATGTGATAAATTTTTAACAAAAAAATAGTTTGGAGAACTGAGAATATATGAAAGACACATCTATAATTTTTAGATTTTTTATCTGGCTGTTTGTGAGATTAAAATCCTTGGATTTTGTGGCATTCTTTTTAGGGAAACACTAATCAGTCTAACTTGGTTGTAATCATAGAAAGCACTTGTTAAGTTTTACACAGGACTTTTGACAATTAAGAGATACCTTATAATGGATTGCTTTATGCAATTTTGTTAAATAGAAAAAAATATAGACTCATGACACAAGACAACATGTTAGACCATGAAATTATCTGTACAGATGTCTTAATGTTAATTATTTGTAAATATTTAATATATAAATTCTAAAACATTATTCATTGGCTTAATATTGCTTAAAATTTCTGACTGTATGTTTTAATAAATGTTGAATGTTAATAAAATTAAGTTGCCAGTTACACAAAGGCAAATCCAGTTATAAGTACTTATGTAAATACATTGATGTGATTTAATACTAATGAAGAATATTTTTTCTTTGATTGTAACATTAGTTTGTTAAGGAAGATGTCGACGATATAACAACTATTATATTAGCTGGGATAGTAAAACTAAAGAGTTTGTTTGTTTGGGTGTGCAAATCTCAGGAACTATTGGTTCGTATTGAAAAAATATTTTTATGTTGAATGGTCCATTTTTAAGGAAGGTTACAGGCTATATAACATCATGCTAGGTTTGTTTGTTATTTTCTTATGATGTAGCAGGTGAAACCCCCTGCGGTTTCATCTGCAACTACATAATACCTGCGCAGCTAGTTGGTAATAAATGAAAACTTGTTTTATGAAAAAATAATTCATTTGAACTGAAACATTATCTTTGCTATGTTTTCTGATATTTTTTGAAATGAAAGTTAGAAAATTGCTTAAAAATTGTATTTAAGTCAATTATTTTGATTCACAAAGATCTATCACATAGTAACATATTATTAGAAATTGTATTATTTTATTACTATTGCTAAAGTAATCAATATTTTATGACAGCTCATTTTTAATTGAAAAAAATTATTAAGTATTTATTATGAAGTTAATTAAAGTGTTCTTAAAGGTGCGTTGGTATATCAAACACTTCACAAATCTGTTGGTCACATTCTAAGACACGTGTATCCAGCAGTGGGACAATAATAAGTTATGAAGTGATAAAATAAAAATGTCCATAATAAATAAAAATCAATTAAGTGCATACAAGTGAAAGTTGGTAATGTAATCAAAATCAATCCAAGAGATGCATCATTACAATTTTATCTGATGTAGCTGATTCAGTCAATGCACGACCACTAGTCCGATGATTTGTTACTTTCACTTTCGCTGCAAGATGAAAAGTGTAACAAATTATGAGATGTGAAATGGATTATGTTGATCTACTAAGTTAGTTGTATGTTTAGTTATTTTATGTATTATAGTTATATAATAGTTATTTTAATAATTTATAGTTATATAATAGTTTTTTTTTTAATAATTAATAGGTATTTTACTTATCCAATAATAATAAAATGATGCACATTTTATTATTATTGGATAATTAAAATTGTGTAAAAAAATATTTGTAGTGCTGATTGCATTTTTGTAATAATACATCTTTGCAGCTTAGGCAAGGGCTATTGGATCTAAAAATGACTTAAACCTACATTTTTTGGATCTATTGTACTTATTTGAGTTCTGATTTTATTATAAAAGGCCACTTCTTCCAATATACATTATGCTTCATGAATTTAATAATTTATTCTGAAATACATGTAATGTCCTTATTGTGTACCAGCTGTGCCATACGGTATCATAAATTCATAAATTAGAGAACATTTATAAAAAAAAAAACTATTTTAAGAACATCACGCTATGATCATTAAAAGTAAATATAGTAAAAACTGATAACACAGGAATAATTACATTAAAAGAACATTAAAAGAACACTTCATTAAAGTATTAGTTAGGACTTATAAAATATGGATAACACAACCGTTCCATAAGGAGTCGACCGTCTGGGCCAGGCGGGATGGTACCTCACAGCCAGTGCTTCCAGATTGTGATTATAAAATTACACTATCTCCTACTTTAAAATACGGTATTTTGTATAAAATTACAGTAAATGACCTTTAAAAGACTTTAAAGCCGGTACCTTCCTACACTGTATTTTTACCATTACAGTACATATTAAGTTAAAAATACAGTAGCTCTATTATAATTACAGTATCTCTTAAAGAACTGCTTGCAGCTATTGACACAATCGCTAAGCTCCATCCCGTCTCCCGCTACCGTCAACTTACGCGTGGTATTTGAACATTATTTTGTTGCAGAGTTATTGTTAGGACTTATAATAGTTTTAAAATAACTACCTATATTTTAAAACTATGATAACTCCTTATATATTCATTTAAATCGAATGCTGTCTGTGATAAATAACTTATTAATTTGATAAGGATTAATCTCATGTTTATTACCTAAACATAATGTATTATATTAGAATCAATTTGATTACCATAAAAAAGGTTATAGTGAGTCAACCTTAAAAGCTAGACATATACTGTCGCGGACTTATTTTTAAAACTTTCAAAGAGGAAAAAAAACATAATACATCATTTTTGCGTAACATACAACACTTTGCGCAATGTACGGAAGAAAGGTTTCTAAAAAAATAAATATTTTTCCGTCTTTGCAACATTTTTCGTTGCTGTTCCACTCTTATTAGTGATGGTATATAGCCTATAACCTTCATCGATAAATTTACTATTCAATACAAAAAGAATTTTTCAATTGGAACCAGTAGTTCCTGAGATTAGAACTTTCAACCAAACAAACAAACTCTACTGCTTTATAATATTGGTATAGATAGGCCTAAGGAGGCATTGACAGATAATCAGTTACAATTTTTTTTACACTTTGTTTTTTTTTCTTTTTTTATAATATGGACAACGGAGAGCAACATAAGTAGCAAAGGTGCATGCAGTCCACCTGACGGTAACTGACTCACGGCAGTAGCCACTTACCTTCAGATGGACTGTAAGACATCCATAGAAACTCAGTGTGACATTTCTTTTTCTCTTTCTTCTCTTATTAATAGAATGTGCTTCAGGTGGACTGTAGGACATCCGTAGAAACTCAATGTGACATTTCTTTTTCTCTTTCTTCCCTTATTAATAGAATGTGCGTGTGTGCGTGCGTGTGTGTGTTCTTCTCTTATTAAAACAATACAGTTCTCATCAAACTTTTTCCATCAATAATAAACATGGGTCATTGAACCATCAGTAAACAAGTTTAAATGTATGTAAATTAATGCCATGCAGCAGATATGTTTTACATTTATTTTGGGTGGAGTTGGTTTTATTTTAAAAAAGAATTGCATTGGATCGAACCAATGTCACAGTTGAACAACCTATGATATTGATAGCCTTCAGTGCAATGGAAAGTGTATTTCACTATAAACTTTGTTTTGTTTTGTCTTTTAAGATTTTTAATATGATGACAGTGAAAGCTTTAGATGTTTAAGTGATTTTTTATAAAACTGAAGTAGCAGCCAAGCATCAATTTTTTTTTTATAGTATGGAAGAAGCAAATGAACATGCAGCCCACTTGGTGGTAAGTGGTTAGTGCCGCCCATGGACATCTGTAATCAAGCCTAGGTAAAATCAAAGTCTCACCCAAGGTTACCCACAGATGCGTTGCTACTCCTGAAGATTAAGATGGAATGCCTCGGAAAAGTATGTCTCCCTTACTACACCCTACAGACCAGAACACCACGACCAGAACGAGTGCATAACACTGCTGTTAGATCAGGTTAGGCCGAGAGTGGTAAGCGATCACTGACGCCCATGGACATCAGTAAGCAACGTCATGTACCAGAAGTAAATTACAAATGTCATGCTACTCTCAAAGACTAAGATGGCTGTCCCATACATACATTATGTAATTTAATATATTTATTTATATTTGGGAAACATAAAGTAATTGTGATACAGATAACAGAGTTCAAAAATTAAAAATAATACATTTGTTTGTGATTTTTATATTCTATGAAATATCATGTATTAACTGAGGAAAATATCACATCTTACCTTAGGCTTGAATGACATTTTTTTTATATAATTTGGAGTAGAATAATTGTATCGTACAGTAATACCACGAACTTACGCGATAGGTGGGACTGAGTGATAACCGCGTAAGTCGAATTGGCATAAGTCGGAGTATTATTTCGTATTTATAAATTATTTTTATAGCAAATTAGACAATAAATGTTGATTGAAATCCTTAATTAAACAAGTATAAAATCACCAACCGAAGTTAGGCTCGGCTTTCGGTTTTCTCGGTTATAGAATCATGTTTTTTTTAGCGACTCCCCGTTATCTCTGTATGGAAAAGTAAAGATTTACTAGCAACAATATGTCTGGGCTTCGGAATATCGAAAAACACAAACCAACCATAGCAACTTAAAGTGCTTAAATACGCTCAAATTTTACATGAACCCTTCCTGCGTCTTCTAGGGGGCGTTATCACTCCCTTTAACAGAGAAGGTGTAGGATCTAAAACAGGTATTCTAACTATTTTGGGCAAGACGCCGTTTCCGAATATGAACTTATACCTCAGACTCTGAATCCAATTTTTTTCTAATGACACATAATACATTACATAC
>DWLI01003551.1:0-11706 GCA_018249915.1 Cecropterus dorantes dorantes
TAATTTTTCCGTCTAGCCCCCTTTAGCAAATCGTGATAAGGAACTTCGTTCCAAAAAACATTTGTTGTTTGTGATGTGCCCCCCTTTAATATTTATGTTATTTTATTACCTGTAGTTTGCTACAGATGCGTTGCTACTCCTGTATTCGAAGTTGAAATGCTTCATTTAAGTATGTTTCCCTTACCACAACCTTCTTACCAAAACAATGCGCTTAACACTGCTGCTGTTAGGTAGGAACAGCCCCGGATCTTGATTTTTTAGGCGGGGCAAAAATTAAAAAATGCCGCTCCTGTCCTTTTTTTTATATTTTCATCATTTCAGCGATGTAAATTTTAAACACTTCCACTACCTACTGAATGAAATTAAAAATAACCAATTCCAATTGTCAATGTTAAATTTAACTAGTTATGCAATCGTTTGAAAAGTTTGGATTTGCCTCTAAACTTGCTGCCCGGTGCATAGGCCCCGGCTTGCCCCCCTCCTAGATCCGGGGTTCGGTAGAAATAAGTGTGGCGGTGGTACTTCCCGAGACGAAACACAAAAGGTTTTAAGCCAACATTGATTGGTTATTTGCTGGTTATTTGGTTATTGGATATAGATACCTATGGGTAGTAGCCAATAACTATCAGATGAACTGCATGCTCGTATCCTACTTCTATATAAAAATAATTTATTTGTTTAATGTAATATAACATTGAAGTAGCAAACGAGCATGCAATCCACGAGATTGTAAGTGGCCAGTGCCGCCCATGGCAATCTTTAAGCAACTGAATACAAACGAGGGGTCCTATCTAAATCAATCATAGATGCGTTGTTAACTCCCAAGGACTAAGATAGTCGCCTCATATGAAAGTAAGCCAGCAACCACACCCTTCCACCTCACGCAAGAACTGCTATACCCTAGAAATAATTGTGGCGGTGGTACCTCCCTACAGATTCCTTATAAGTATAACAAAAAAACTAGATTTCCTACGTTTTTATACATTAATATTTTATGTCATATGCTGCTAGAATCCGCTAGATGGGAGAGCCGTGCCGCCATTATTTAGGTAATGGCGGACGGACGCAGTTTTGCAAGTTAAATTGATGTAGAGAGCTCCACTCTAGAGCACTTAGTTAGGGTTAACACACGCCTTTTTGGAAAATAATATTTTATAACGTTACAATAAAACTAGGCCATAACAGAGCAGTACTAATGTATGATGGGTATAATTATACTAAAGCCAAAAGATTTCGCCAAATACCGCCGAGAAATGCAAAGAAATAAGATAAACCCGCTGAGTTTCCGGATCTTCTCAATTGAGGTCGTGTTATCCGGTGGTAGTTTAAGATATATTGTAACTGACAATTTGTAAGTACCCCAGGAGCAAAATAAAAATATTTTATTTCATTTCACCGAATGCCAAATATTTGACCACACTATGTCACGAATACTGAACTTTGCTGTTGACAAGTTCGCCGAATGTTTGGCTAAACTGTCAACAAATTTGTGGTTTGCAAAAGTGCTACTTGTCTTCTTACAGTGCGTGTAGTGACGGTGCAAGTGTGTTCTTCTGCGCGTACAACGTGTCAACACACGCATTAAAACAATAAACTATGTTACGACCAAATTAATAAAATTCAGTTTTCTGCGGTTACATTAAAATCCAAGAGCACGAATTTTTTTTTAGAATCAATGAAAATGAGGTATGATGTTTTTTAAAAATAATGATAACTAGATTTTTCCTGCGGTTCTGCCCGCTTCGGTCTCATTTACCACGGTAATGAGAATTACATGTGTTAATCCAGGTAACAAGCAGCCTCTGCACCAAATTTGAGCGGAAACTGACCATTCGTTTTAGCGTGAGAGAGTAACAAACACACCTCACAAACTTTCCCATTTATAATATGAGTAAGTTGATATAGTACTCGACCAAGCTAACTAGACGAACGGAAGGAATGCGGTTTCCCTTCCCGGTCCCGCCTCACGCCCCGCTCTCGTCCTAGTACCGTTCGCACCTAAACTCCCTAATCTGTTTTGATTATAGATAATAAAATAAATGAGCCAATTTTAATTTGTTGTACTTATTAGTTTTTGTTACAATTTTTACCACGATAAGTAAAAAAGCTTTGTTTAAGTATAAATATAAAAAATAAAATCAATGAGCAAATATACATTTGTCCTACTCATTCGTTTTTTAACCAAAATAAGTAAAAAAAAGCGTTGTTTAAGTTTAAATATATATATAAATTATTAAGACAGAAAATTTATTAAAATGCACATTTCATTGAAATCAACATTTCTCAAAAAAATGTTATTCCTATTTTTTTGGTCATCAGTACTGACGAGCTTGCTAGTGATGTCACGTTTGACATTCGTCTAGTTAGCTTGGTCGACTTATACATAATAATGGTGGAAATAGTTACCCACTAATTCCATGCGATTTATGGGTATTGACTTCAGAGGAATTAGAATTTCGTAAGAGTGGTCACATGCAGTGCCGCCCTAACCATAGGACGAACGGAGCGGCCGATTTAGGTGCTAAGTCAAGTGTATATTCAAATCAACAAACTAGTTACATTGTTTTTTTAATATTAAAACAAAAACTACCAACCCAAATCGCTTATTTTGTTCATAATTATATATTTAATTCAACGCTTTATATGATTTTTCTTCAAAAAAGTCAAGTAAAACTTTTATAGTATATTTTTTTAGAATGGTCTATTTACTAGCGCACGTTTGATACCCATATTGTCTTGATATAAAAAAGGTGTCTCTCTCTTCTCTTTTTACCATATTTGCAAGGGCCATTTTTAAAAATTCTATTCCCTATTACAGTTTCCAAACTGAGACGATTCTAATGATATGTCATACATCATGGCATCACATTGGGCTGTAGTGCGTGGCAAAGAAATGCTCATCCATACAAAATAACATATATACATACATACAAACATACGCTCGAAAAACATTATCCTCCTTCTGATGCAGTCGAGTAATTACACCTATTAAGAAAAGTAAACGTAAAGTAATCGAAAAGGAAACATTTGATTGTTCTGAGGAAACGCAATAAACTCGTAAAGGGCACAAATAGTTTAAATTTAATTTGTGACTATTGTAATAAATTTACCAGGGTGGCTAGAATCACACATGATGGTGGGCTAGTATTAAAGCATTGAAAAAAAACCCTCGTGAATCAAGACAAGCAATAAAATTTCGTAAAAGATTTCATAAATAGAGGTGGTTTTCTAATGGTTTTAAGCTTAATAAAAATATATATCTAACCATTCGCCTGCGAGTCCGACTCGCACTTGACCGGTTTTATTAATTAATTATATCTTAATAACTAAAGTTGTCAAACAATCTGAATTCAGGTCACAAATCAGTACCCCAGAAGTATAATATTAGCCTTAATGTTTCATGTAACAGAAATACTGTTTACTTGTGTTATTTGTATAGGGTGTGGTCTAGGAATCTTTATAAAAAGGAGTTGATGACACGAAAAATAATGGTAGATACCTTTATAGCATCGCTTGCGTCAATTGGAGCTAATTATTCCGGAAGCTGTCCATCCAACTGACATGTTGTCTATTATCTAGAACTTGTTATTCATGATACAATCCTCAATGCATTAATTTAGGTACACGTACTCCGATTTATAGATTGCTAGATGCTATTTGATTACTAAATATGATATTACATCTGTTAATGTCGCTAGAATAATGTTATCAAGTATTCAATCGACCGTACCAATGCACGTTCATTGTTTTTGCATTACAGATAGGGATCATTCGATTTTTTTGGTAAAGTCATCAATTATTTATTGTACTAAGTACTTATCATTTTTAGTAGTAAATGCTTCCATAGCAACACTATTAACTAATTTGCAGGTTATATCTATTAAAAATCTCTTCTATGGATATAGTAGGCCTTTTTTCGAAGAAAAAAACCGTCAAAAGGAACCCTGCGCCGTGGAAGCAACGCCAGGTTATGTATGATTCTTACCGTACTAAAATCCCCCTGGTGGCCTTTCTCGGCGCTTCAAAGAGAACACCGGGATCTCTACGCAACCGGAGTCCTCCTAGGACGTTGCTCAGAGATATTATGCCTATAGGTTACTATTCCTACATGTCTAGTAGTAGTCTGCTAGTTCTACATGCAGGCTACAGGGGGAATGGAGCAGAACAGGGCTACGGTATCCTCGGCCTGTCGTAAGAAGCTACTAAAAGGGGCTTCTGGGGTTGCGAGCGGCAAGATTGGTAGCTCAAACCATCCAGTCAGGCGACTCCAGAAGGACGGTGGTATGTGTGGTCGCATATCATCGTAAAAACCAGATGATGCGATGGACCCAGCCGCCAACCTGGGTGGAGGCCGATGAGGCAACGTGCTTAGAGGACCCCGATTGCGTTCCTTTGGAGATCTCGGAGTCCTCTTTGTAACGCCAAGGACGGCCCTGGAGGCACATCCCACACAATCCGACGTCACTCCGACAGCGTCAGATATCTTTTGTAGGTTTTCCCCTTCGAGAACAAAAACAAAAAGACGAACGGAGCGTCCCCTCTAGCTTCTAAGTCTTAGAGTGACTTCACAGTGGTAAATAATAAAAATTAGACGTAAACTAGTACGTCGAGATCTTCTTAGTTAATACATGCAAGTGTACGCGCAACTGGACTATAGGGACAAGCAAGGGAGCGATACTAGAATCTCCTTCTCGATCGATAATGAAATGGCAACTCCATAATTACACAAAAATCCGTTGTCTAATAAATGTTTCCAATATCAACAATCAGGGTAAACCTATTAGCGGAGTATTTGCGGATGTTCTCATAGATATTTGCAGAATGGAATGTTTGCACGGCTATCGCTAACCTTCCGCGAGGTGCTCCAGGCACGATCATAAGCAATGAAACAAATAAAGACGATCTGTGTACTCAGCTACGTATAAGCGACCATTGTGTATCCATCACATTAAGAGATATGGCTTCAGAAAAATAACAGATGACGTATAATGGCTCGATAATGATATCGAAACTCTCTCAATCTGAGAGAAGACCCGTACCAGCAGTGGGACAATAATCAGTTGACTAATGATATCGAGTTACGTATATGTTAATTATAAATACTATTAATATTATAGGGGCGAAATTTGTGAGGCTTTTTGGGACAGTTTCTTTGGGAAAATAAAAATTATAATGTGGTTGACTTGTTTCTAGATCTGAAATAAATTTAGTCTGAAATTTGTCGATAAGAAAATATAATTTGCTACTGCTCCAGCTGATTGCAAAACTTTTTCGGATGCGAAGGAGAAGTCTAGAACCTCTAAGCCACATACGGCCATGCTACCGCCTCACCTATTTGTATTGTAAAGAAGCTCTTACGTCGACTTGCATACTGGTATGTGGCGACCATCTTAAACATCAGGAGTGACAACGCATCTGTTTGAAAGTTCAGGTTCTATACAGTTGGTTACAGATGTACAGGCGTCAATGGCCACTTATCACTTAATAAAATATTTGATGGTAGGTATAATATGATGTTTAGATTAGGTTAGGTTAGGTTATGATTATTTGCTATCACAAAGCTTATCACAAACTTTTGTCAAATACGAGGATAATTTCATAACGCTTAAAGAAGCCGCTAACTTACCTACCATAAAATATTTTACACCTGCACATTAAAAGAGAATCGGAAATTATTCGACGGATGTTTTTCGCCTTAACAAATCAAACAGTCCTCAGTAATTACCGAAACAAACGAGCCAATTTGATTTTTTGTTATGGCGCCGTAAGCGGGGACAAAAACTATAGAAAACAACCTGAATTAGCACTGTTTAACATAACGCCAAACGGCATCAGGTTGTAAAAATCATCAGAAACGCCCACATGACTAGCGGTGACTTCTTAGTAATCTAACAGCTGCGACCACTAAGTAGATCAGGGTTGCTAGTTTCATTAACTAGTAAAATTTTTAAAAAAGATAAAACAACAACAAAACATTAAAACAAAAGCTTGACTGCTTAAAACAAATTTTTTGTTCATAATGTTTGTTCATATGTATTTAATTTTACGCTTATATGAGTTTTTACCCGACTACGTCAGAAGGAGGGTGATCTTTTCGAGCTTATGTAGATATGTTTGTTTGAATGTATGTCAATTTCTTTGGCACGCGCTACAGCTCAAACGGCATGACGGATTGTGACGTATAACATATCATTTGAATCGTCTCAGTTTGGAAAGTGATATAGGCTGTATAATAAAAAAAAATGACGACTCTAAGGGGAAAGGTGGGAGGAAGTAGGTATCAAATAAAATGTAGTAAATAGACCATCCTGAAAATGTATAGATTGCCTATAATACTTTTACTTGAGTATTTTGACTAAAAGTTATATAAAGCGTTAAATTAATATTTAATTTAACACTTTAAATAAGTTTTAGTCGTTAATTTATAAAATCGTTAAAAGCAGTCGGGTCTTTTGTTTTAATATTTTTAACGATGTAACTAGTTTAAGTCTGTTTTTTTTTATAGTATGGAGGTAACAAACGAGCATGCAGCCCACCTGATGGTAATCGACCCTAGGTAAAATCAAAGTCTCACCCAAGGTTAGCCACAGTGAAATGCGTTGCTACCCCTGAGGACTAAGATGGAATGCCTCGGACAAGTATGTCTCTTACCACACCCTTTAGACCAGAACACAGCGGCACATAACACTGCTGTTGTAAGGCAGAAATATGTGTGGCGGTGGTGCTTTCGGAGTCGAACCACAAAGAGTTCCACCTTCTAGAACCTAGGATAAACTGTGCTCAGGTAATATAATTTAAAAGCGAAAATATTCTCAGTACCTGCTTAAATACATATATGTAAATATCTTAAATTCTGATAACTATCTTAACTTATCAATGGATTATATATTGATAAGTTTATATACCTATTAATTGTAATTAATAGCGCTATTAAAAACGGTGCTAATCAATTAATTATCAGTAAATATCATTCAGGGATTAGTTGTTAATATGTAAGCTGTCAAAAAGTTATTTATTTGCTGAATTAGCTCTTTCGATTAGCAATAAGGTGAAATAAATGACATAATTATATATAATATGATATATATATATGGTATATATATCATAGAAACCGCAGGGCTGCTAGTTACGTTAACTTTTAGACTATACTCAATTGAAAAATAAATATTTCGTTGATTACTTTTATTTTTTCATCACATATATTTTTATGGATATGAGAATTTTTGAGAATTTGAGAGAGACAACCCTGGTCAGTGGACTTTTTTCCGCTAAACATGGACATATCCTTAATGGGTTGTTGTGAATCAATGGTGCCAAATTATAGTTTACGAATCGTTTGTTGCAGGCGCCGTCAAAGGCTCCACAGTTAAATTTTCGCATCATTCCTGCATATTAAAAAAGTTTTTGCTTAATATGTAGGTTTTTTAATATTAATAGGTAACATTAAATATATTTAAACTAAAACCCGACCGTATGACGTAAACGTAAACCTGCAATGTATATAAACTCATACTAAGGCACTTCCCATGTTACTACTACTAAATAAATTCCGTTATAAATGATAACGTTTATAATTAGAAATCATATATCTATGTACCTACCTACGATTGTTACTAGCACGAAACTATGTATATAACAATTTATCTGGTATGCTACTATCGTACTATCAATTATAGAGAGATTACATAAAATAACTATGTTCTGATACATACTATTATCTATAAACCGTGCCATATAATTTATAGCCATAACTAAATAGTCATAAAACAAAAAAAAATGTCAAAACATACCTAAACATGTTTTAAAGAAATTAATATGTAGGCCTAATCAATATAAACCATCAGTTATCAATCTAACGTTTTTTCGAATAAACTGACAACATGAAAAGAGCTCTCCTTCAAAGCCGGCGATGCATTGGCGACTCCCCTGGTGTTGCAAATGTCCATAGGCGACGGTGGCTACTTTCCATCAGGTAGCCCGTCTAAAGCTGATCATAAGGTTTATGTCTAAAAAATAAGGATAAAAAATATACTGAAGTTATTACAAAGTAATGTAAAGAAAAAAGACAAACCCGCTGAGTTTCTTACCGGATCTAGTCAGTTGAGGTCGTGTTCCGATTCGGTGGAACTGTAAGAAAAATATTGTAAGTGACAATCTGTCGGCCGTAGGCCTGTCCAAAAGAATGAAGATATTTCATATCAATTCATATTACATTTTGCAAGGTGGCATAACAATAATGTTTCGTCCGGATACCAACGCCACACCCATTTCTAGCGTGAAGCAGTTCTTGCATTTCGATGGAGAGGTGTGATTACCTCACTTATATTAGAGGCGACCATCTCAGTCCTCTGGAATACCATCGCATCTGTGATCGACTTCAGATAGAAAACCTGTTTTGTATGAAGTTGCTCTCACTTTATTATGAGGCGGCCATCTTGTCAACCGGAGTAGAAACTTAGCTCTGGTTGTCTTCAAATGGAACCCTTGTTTTAATTGATTCCAGAAGTCCTCAAGCGTCACTGACCACTGACTTACCGCTTACAAACCACTTATTATGAGATAACCATGAAGATGACCCGATCATGAAAAATCATTTGAAGCTCGGTCATCCTGATAGAGAAGGCGAGGTTTCACCATTAAGTTCACTGTTAGTAGCAGCCCTTGGATGTTGCTGTTGATAGACAGAAATAGGCATGTCGATGATGGCGAGTCGAAACACAAAATGGCCTTTTTAAAACAGTAACACCTCTGCTACACTCAGTTCTGCCTTATAACAACAATGTTAGGCGCCACTGTATGAATTTAGAACAAAAGTGATTAAAACTCACTTTTATATGAGGCGGCCATCTTAATCATCAGAATAAGCAACGATGACGGGACAACAAGCATGATTGATTTTAGATAAAACCCCTGTTCTGTATGAAGTTGCTTATAGATGTCCATGGGCGGCAGTGGCCACTTTTCCTCGGGTGGACAGCGTGCTCGCTATCAATCTTATAAGAAAAACCGTTTATATACCAAAACTCAATAATACACACACAATACGTACATATATGTATCCATGTATAAAAGTATCTGGACATAAAACAGTAGAAAACTGAAAATGCCTATTGGATACTTGGTAAAGAAATGTAGACAATCTGACCCTCGGTTTGCACGGATCGGATATTGGTGAATTCTTTCTTGTTGTCTGTACGAAAATGTAGGTTCAATAGATATAAATGTACGTTCGATACGGAGTGTGAGGCATGTAACAGGGGTTTATTTTACTGGATTGCGTCCGAGGGTAATGTTTTTCGAACGTATATGTGTATGTATATTTGTATGTGTATGTAAACGTACCGTACCTACGTTTGTGACTGCGTGCAGCATTAACATATTGTCGCCTTGCATGAATAATAAGACAACACAAAAACGGTAATTTTTAATAATATAATTATAAATAATAATAATAACCCATGCCGCCTGTCGCCTATGGACATCTGTAAGCAACTTCATAAAGAAGAGGGGTTCTATCTGAAGTCGATCACAGATGCATTGCTGCTCTCGAGGACTAAGTTGGTCGTCATATACAATAAGTCAGCCGGCCACCACGCCTTTTCAACGAAACGCAAGAACTGCTTCATCCTAGAAATAAGTGTGGCATTTCCAACGCAAAGCGAGAACTGCTTCACGCTAGAAATAGGTGTTGCATTATAGAATAACAGTAGTGTAGCGTTCAAGGATGGGGGTAGAAGGAGCGACGGGGTAGCACATTTTGAGGGGCGGCAACATTTCCTTTTTTCGAAATATATAACAGGTATTTTTGTAAGTTGACCCGGGCGGCACATATGGAGGCGGCAGAATATCTAGGTTCGGCGATGATTTTTTTAAATAAAAATATTTTTTGTTTTTTATCTTTTACACGACTCCGTCAGAAGAGTAATTAATGGATAAAGTAAAATTAACAGTAATTAAAAAGCCAATAATGTAAATAGAGTATAGAGCGTCGACTTATCAATGCAAAAAAAAGGAAAAACAAACAAAATTATACTATAATACATTTATTATTATAAAAATAGCTTTAGTAGAAAGCCTATGCTTTGATTTTTGGCTTTTACCGAATATTAATCAATAGATTAAAAACTGACTCAAAACACTCGATTTTATTTTCTTTTTTATATAAAGATTTTCTTAATACATTAGATAGCAGTAGAACACCTATTTACTTAATAGGAAAAGAAAAGGATAGCCGTTTGGTTTTATTACTTAGCGAAGAAGTAAACTACAGTTACAAAGATTTGATTATTTTGATTCAGTTAACTTGATTTGTTTTTGTTTACTTGTACACATCTGTTGCATTTGAAGGTTAATACCTTCCTCTACTTTTATTTTGTCAGGTAGAACCAGGGAATTTCGACTGGGGAAGTACCACCACACCTATTACTATTACTCATCTGTGAAAATTTCAACTGACTAGCTATCACGGTTCATGGGGAAATCCCGAGTAACAGACAGAAGTACGGTCGGACGGATAGTGAAGTCTTAGTGACGACCCGCGACCCGCGTGGCGAAGCGGTCTCCATACCGGTCTGACGCGCAATGGGTTCCGGGTTCGATTCCCGGCCAGACAGACATCTGAATGATGAATTTAGATTTCTGTTCTGGGTCTGGGTGTTTGTGTATTCGTCTTTGTGTGTCCATGGCACTCGCGACACAGGAGAAAATCCTAGTGCGGGGCTAAAAGTGTAGAAAGCGTGTTTAGTAATAGGGTTCCGTTTTTACCCTTTGGGTAGGTACGGAACCCTAAAAAGGATTCAGAAATATAAGGTTATTCCTTTTTATTCTTGTCATGTAAATTTTCTACTGAATGCTAGCATGTCGAGAGTTAGGTTCATATTCCTGACTAAAAGAATTTCCTCTTTTCATACAAAAGGTCCAAATAATTTATTCTGACAATCCACTCAAAAACTTACGCCAATATCATTTTATAGGCGCAGTTCCGTCCAAACAAAATTTTTTCGGGTAATTTTTTTATATTGGACAAGTTCGGAACATCATATTTCTTCTATTCTGACCAACTTTCACCAAAATCCCTTGAACCTGTTCTAGACTAGAATAAATTTATCAATGTACATCATACATTACCCGTTTTGTTCATTACTATCGATAAACACTCATTTGTACTCCGCAATGTACGATGTATAGAAAAGATAGGCGTGTTCACGCTTGAAGTAACAGGGAAAAGTTTAATAATTGTGCCCCAAAATTACGTTTAGGCTATTTATGATAAAAATATTACGTTGCGGAAAGCAAAAGAAGTCGGACGGAAACATGTCGACGCTTTTATACTGTATTGAACAGCGTATCTAAAAGGCTGAAGATATTTATTTTATTAATGAAATGAAAGCAAACCTTTGAGAAACTTTGATGTATTTTTTTATCAGACTGAAGTTGCAAACGAGCATGTAGTCCACCTGATGGTAAGAAATGACTTCCGCCCATGGACCTCTGAAAGCAAGTTCATTTCTGTATGAAATGGAACAGCCAGGCTGGTGGTTGTGGTTGTCTGCTCACTCACATATGAGGACTAATAAGGCCGATATTGGTCCCCGGAACTAGTAACGCATCTGTGATCGAGTTCAGATAGAACCCCTGTTCTATTTCAAGTTCCTTACATAATTATGTCCATAGGCGGTAGTGGCCACTAGCCCTTGAGTGGACTGC
>DWLI01003552.1:0-11706 GCA_018249915.1 Cecropterus dorantes dorantes
TATATTATTATAAACAACATATCATTAAAATCGTGTCAGTTTGTGGAGTGACATAGGCTACATAATTTTTAAACATGGTGCCTGTAAATAGGAAAAAAGGAGAGAGAAGGGATGAGGTTTTTATCATGTCAATATGAGTATCAAATGAAACTAAATAGTAATAAATAGACCATTTCAAAAATACATATTTTAACACTTTTATGCTACTATTGTGACGAAATTTTTCATATTAGTAAATGTACTATACTGCACTGTACAAACAAAAAAACAGCTTAAAACAATGAACCAAAAGTAAAGGCAATCAATAGTTTTTAAAAAAACGTGTTTTTGATTTTAATACTTTTGACAATGTTGCTCGTTTTAATTATTTCAAATTAAACATTTATTATTATTAAAATTTTGTTCCCTCGTAAGGAAAATAAATGTTAAAACTACTGCGATTATAAACAAGGAAAGATTTGAGACCTTGTTTCGCGTTAATTAGGGAACTCAACATACTGTTAATACTGTATGTAAGTAATTGATATTCTATCATTACCTACAGTTTATAGACGCCGTGACATTCTGCAAACGGAAATGAATCCGCAAAACTTGGGCTTATCCATTAAAATTATTCTTTGCTCTACGATATGTATATAATAATATAATTCATTTACGTCATTACAAGTTCCATATTGGTTCTCCAAGGCAATGTACTTAATACTTAATACCAAATATTAGGTACTTTAACATTTATCATTTTCATTTTCTTAACATATTAGACATTATTGACCATTTAGGTAATTTGCTTCGCGCTTCAACGTATTTATGTATTGATGGCCAACGTATTGATATATTTGTGACCAATTTTAGAAACTGATAATATTTATTAACTTTAAACGTAATCAATTCTAAAATTGGTCACAGATATCGTTCGGCGGCCGAAATTTTAGGAAAAGGATGTTTGCACACCCGCCTTATTCACATCATTTAAAGGAAAGTCATTGACGTCATGCAATAAACAAACCAAAAGTTGCCGTAAGGCAAGGCACCATTAACGTCATCAAGAGCCTCAGACGAAACCAGACTGAGCGCAAAAACGTCAAGACCTATCTAATCAGTTGGGGTAATATCTAGTTTTTGACATTTTGTGTAACGATAACGGTCTGTGGCCACTACTCTGGGTATGAGTCAGAGTTTCCGATATTGGGTCGTTTACCCTACCGCGACGAATCTGTGGCGCAACTGCAACAACGATTTACCCAACGTTACGGTATCAATTATATTATACAATAAAATGTTGCTTTTTATGTAATGGATGCAGCAAGCGAGCGCGTAGGAATTAGGCGATCCCAAATAAGATGAGCTGAAGTTCTTCATAGACGCGTTGCTGTTTAGAGAGTAACCCAAGGGCCACGGAATATGCGCTTGGCACTCCAAGTGTCAGCGTTGAGCAAATTTTAACAAATTTTGCTACGATTTGCACCGACATTTCGTATTATTACGTACAATTTATTAAATACCTAACGGTAACGCTTGCCCCAAGAGAAAAGCGCTTAAATACTCGTACGTTAATATAACAATAACGCTTACCCTCGGGTAAGTTGTAATGCATTATTTTCGTACGAATATAGTAAAAACAAGGATGAGATCAAATCTGCTTTTTTTTTCAAATATTTCTTTTCGCCTCAGGTTTCTTCCGAAGCAGAAGGTAAGTGAAAGAAAAAATATATAGCTGACAGTAGATATGTAAGGGCAAAGGTTTGTATAAAGCAGTTCTACAAATCGGACGCTTTACATCGCTAATATATTATGGCAGAATTAGTTATAATCAATCGGATTATAAAGTTTGTAGAACTTAGGTAGAAACTTTAGAAACTGTTTTAGAATTATATTATATATTTCATTATAATTATAAAATAACATCCTTTTTCGCTAGACACACAACATACATTTTGAATTATCGCAAACAATGCACAATCCACTTTTAATTAATTTTATAATTCGACTCACACGGTGGAGCGGTCACCATACCGGTCTGACACGCAGTGGGTCCCGGGTTCGATCGGGCCAGACAGACATCTGAATGATGAGTTTAGATTTCTGTTCTGGGTCTGAGCGTTTGTGTATTCGTCTTTGTGTGTCCATGATACCCACGACACAAGAGAACATCCTATTGTTTCTATGAGTGTAGAAAGCATTTATGCTTAATTTATAAAACTTTTCCTGTTTAGTAAAAGTCATTGACCAAAATAAGGAATGTGTACCTATGGTCAGTATTCTTAGTAAAAGCAACCAATTCGATATCAGTTGACTTTACCCACTTATGAGTTCATATAATGGAAATTTTCCTACAATGCCAGACGTGGAGCTTTTCCATTTAATTTTGAGTCACTAGGTATTTGCTATGACGTACGCTTGATATTGTCAAGGCTAATATTTAGGTCTCATTTGAATATTCTAAATAATGCTCTTGACTTTTAGTGATTGAACAATGCATTATAACCTATTAAAGTGACAATCTCTGGCATTTGGAAATGATAACCATCGTATTTGGATCGTAAAGTTTAACATAACGTTGCATATGCTTTTATCAGGTACAAATCAGATATATCTTTAAAGGGTAACCGTTTCTTTAATATAAATTCTTAGTAGAACTTATTTTTAACGCGGTGGATATATCGTCATGCATTTGAGTAGATAGTTACCCAAAAATGATTAACTACGAAAACCAAAAACCTGACTGTCTGACTCTGCTTTTACAATTATATATTTATTTCACACTTTTAGGAGTTTTATTCAACATATATTTTCAAAAGTCATCCCTCCTCCCCTTTTTCCAAATTAACAGTCGCCACTTTAAAAATTCGATGTCACTCTGCAAACTCAGGCAGAATTTAATGACATATGTCACAATCCTGCAAGTCGTTTGGGTTGTAGCACGTGCCTAAGAAATGGACCTACATAGGTCAGGTACAAACATACCTACGCTCGAAAACTGATATACTCGGATAAAAACTAAACATGGAAAGGAATTACCCACAAAAGTCAGTCTATTAAACCGCAAACAAACGCGTTACTCGTATATTTTAGCAAAATACGAGTAATTAGTCGTTAACCCATTACTGTCCCCTCAAAAAGAGAGCGTTTTATACCCTAAGACTATGGAGTCTACCGCTAGCCTAGCCTGCTAGCCTAGTGTGGATAAGTAGACTTCACACATCCTTGAAGGCTTAGGTGCGCTAACACGAGCAATTGAAATGGCTCAAATACGAGTCGTTTGACACGAAAAAAAATCAAACAATTTAAGGCAACGGCAACAAACGTCGATTTGGCAAAAGTCGCATGGAATTCAAATCTTAGACTAGGCTATCATTCACTCATTTAAAATTTAAAAAAACATGCAGCAATCATATGCTGCCGAGAGAAGAGAAAACTTTTAACTTAGAGTTTAGTCTTGAAAGTGTCAATTTTATGGTATTTAAATTAAAATCGTCAACGAAAATCTACTTCACATTTACAGATACTCCAAGCAATAATATAGATTTTGATGTGCTATTTATTATCAAATATATTAAGGGCTGTTCAAGATAATGACAAAATATTAATAAAAATTACATTTAAAATATAATTATAACTTTCATTAAAATAGCAACTTTCTACCTGAAGTTTTCACTTCAAAATAATATTTTAACGGATAAAAAAAAATTGTTTGCTTAAAAACAAAAGATTAACGTGCAATACGCAAATTGGAAAATAAACAACACATTAATTAATTTAATTAACAAACGAAGCATGACAAACTAAACAATTACTTCGAAGAACGCAAATATATTATTTCTTTAACCCAATTGCAGAAGGTCATGACCGTCGGCGCAGATGCATTTTCCCTGTGTGTTTTCGCAAATACACACAAACTGATATTTCTGAGTAAAATATTAAATAAAAATCGGCCAAGTGCGAGTCGAACTCGTGCACGAAGGTTTTCGTGCCATCTATTAAAAACCGAAAAAAAAATCACGGTTTTTGTATGGAAGCCCCATTAAATTTTTATTTTATATCAATTTCATTTTTAATTTTTAAAGTGTTTATATAATTTGTGAATAATTTAAGCGTCTGCCTGTTGTCCTTATTAATATTTAGTAAAAAACATACCTTTGTCGTATGAGAGTCTCCCTTAAATATTTATTTTTAGCATTAGTTGTAATAGCGGCAACAGAAATACATCATCTGTAAAAATTTCAACTGTATAGCGATCACGGTTTATGAGTTTGCCTAGTGACAGATAGACGGACAGAGGAATCTTAGTAACAGGGTCCAGCTTTTATCCTTTGGTACGGAACCCTAAAAACAACACTATGTATTGTAAACTTTTAAACATACGAGCGCGTATTACACACGATATAAAATTGTCATATTGATCACTAACAGAACTAATTGGAACGAGTTGTGTTGGTCTTTAAATTTAGCAGCAAACACACCTGCAGTCCACGTGAGCATGGCCATGAGATCATGAGCTATGAGAGAGTTCAGTGTTCCGAAACGAGCCTGCAATCCACCTAATGAAAAATAGTTACTGCCGCCCAAAAACACCGCACGAAACTTCATATAGAACAGGGATTCTATCTGAAGTCGATCACAGATGTGTTATTACTCCTGAGGACTAAGTCGGTCGCCTCATATAAGTGAGCTGGCAGCCACACGCTTCCACTAAAACGCAAGAACTGTTCCACGCTAGAAATAGGTGACCTACAGGGTTTCTACCAACTGGTATAGTCAGCTACAATTTTTTTACCCCTGCCAACTCAGACAATGACTCGAATAAGCTTACGCTTATTCGAGTCATTGTCTGAGTTCGACTATAGTGCACCATAGTGGACTATAATTACTATAGTCCACTATGGTGCACTATAGTCGAACCATGAAGAGTTCTATTCACATTTAATGTAGGAAAGAAGAAGCCAGAAGTTGACTTTAAGAGTTTTATAGATCAGTGGTAGGTATATGAGGGAAGCAGGGAGGAGGGGACGGCTGCTACTTTTGGCGATGCTCAAACAGTAAAAATTCAATCTTTAAGACTCTGACTTCTTCTTTCTCGACTTCTTCTCTCTTCGTTCTTTTCAAATCTGATGTAGGAGAGAGCTGCCCCTCCCTGTTCTTCTCTTAGACATAGGCCTTCTCTTACAGGCCTTGCCATATTTTTATTACCTAGTTTTATAAGTCAATTGATTATAAATAGATATAAGCCTCACTATATAAAACAGCTCCACAAGTAAAGTTGAGTCAAACAAGTATACGCTACAGGAGTTCACATATAAAGCTTTGTTCTTCAAACGTTTGTATTGTTCGTACCGAACAATGAACTACTGGTGTCCTAAACCGGAAATTACTCACGATAACGTTATCAACAGCCACTTTCCCGAATTGCATTTTTGTTACCTACATGTATAAAAACTATTGATAAGCATTCAAGGGAGCTTTATAATATTATCTAGTTTATGTATTAAGAAACGTTTGTCCTGATTTTAGATGGGACAATAAAAACATAAATAATGCGGAATTCGAGTTTTTAATCTTGCTCATAGTTTGGATAAGATTTTTTTCTGTATAATGGGTGCCCTAGACACTAACAGATGAATACACAAACAACCAGGCCCATACCAGAGATCTGACAATTGTCAATTAGATGTCAGTCTGACCAGGGTTCGAACGCGGTAACCACTGTTATGCGTCCGTTCATCGAAATATTTCTAGATTTTGATGTATTTTATTACCAAGATCTTTCTTTTCGCCGATCTATTACCTATAATAAACAGTAACTCACACTATACTTGAAGGTGGTAGAACTCATTGTGGTTCGACTCCGGCAGCACTAGGATTTGGTAAGAGAGACATACTTTTTCGAGGCATTCCATCTTAATCCTCAGGGGTAGCAACGTATCTGTGACTAACCTTAGGCTAAGACTTTGATATTACTTACGTTAGGTGGGCTGCATGCTCGTTTGCTACTTCCATACTATAAAAATGCTTCTGCTCATGATGTAGTTCCCTTCGCCTCCTCTTCTACATAAAGAAACATCTTGTGAGGTGTCGTAGATTATTATCATTTAATTGCGTTCTTTAATCTTAATTTTGTTTTAGATATACAGATGCTGTTCCCTACATAAAAGCCCTTTGATTTTGGTACCACACCCGACCGACCAGCAAACAGCAGCGCTTAACATGTTGTTATCAGGTAAGTCTAGGCGATAATGGCTTACGGGTCGAAACATAAATTTCTCTCTCACCTATTTCACTATTACAATGCAATTGACTAAAAGTATGTGTACTTCATGAATTTACATATTTTTTCTATTATTTAGTATGGGCGACAACCCTACCGCTGATCTACATATGTATAAAGCATTTAGGTTTGTCACTATGTGTAACCACTTACCATTAGGTGGAAAGCCAACTCATTTCTTTGCTTCTACCACAAAAATACAAAGTAAAAGCTAAGTATGTAAATAGACTATTCACTAATGTTCTCAATTTGTCACTAAACTGATAACTTGTAGTGAAACGAGTGTTAAAGATTAAGAAATAGAAAGTGTAGGTAATGTCGTTTGTAGATATTCATTATGAGTATCCTTGACTTATATTAGTTTTAGTCAGTAATTATAATAAAAAAAAAAATGGTTTAATAACTGACCGACAACGTAAAAATATCGCTCTAAATCAACATCTCTATAATATTTTTTTCTAGTTGCATACACAAAAAATATTCTGATAATTCTTATTGTGGAGCATAATAGACGAATGTATGTGTCCTATCGTATCACGTATCACAAAATGTCGCCGCAATTTGTAGCGCCGCAAACTGTACTAAGTTCGCTTAAAATTTAATATTAGGCTTGTTGGGAATTTTTCGAGGCTCTTGGACTAAGACGTGACGACGATAGACGTGTCACCTACACGTCTATTGCTAAGGTACATATTTGATCGAAGAAGGTATGATTGTGCACTGTTAGTTCCTGTATTGAAAACGCTTTCAATACGGGAACTAATGCTGCACAATTGTAACAGGAAAACAACGTTAATATGTTACAACAATACTCGTATCGAATACTCATAAAAAATGTTTGTATGCAGATCATTTTTGTAAACTACAAACGTAGACGTAGTAAGAATATTGACTCCTAATACGAAATTTATTGCATCGGTCTAAATTAGATATGCAGAGGTTGTGTGCGATCCATTTAGATTTATATTATGAGCCTAAGTATTTGATTACGACACAGAAAATCTAAAAAAACTTCATTTCATTTCTTGGCCAACTTGAGTTTTGATAAGTTTGGCGACTTGTAAAGCAGCAAGTAATACTTACATACCTACAAAAACTGATATACTTATATATACAAACACATACATAGCCTCGAAAAACCTACCTACTTCTGAGGCAACCAGGTAAAATCAAACTTATGCAAACCAAACTATTACCTGAAAAACCATATTTTGGAGTCTATTCCGTAGCTTCCTCTAGGGCTACTAAGGTGTCCGAACTAGAGACAGGAAGCCGATAACATGCATGATTGTTAATGAATACTAACGCGGTCGGAAGTTCACTGCTCATTGTACTTGTTAAACTTTAAATAATGTTTACTCATGCCATTGACCCTTGCCCTAAAGACCTTAACTAAACTAAAAGCTATTCAGTGAGAAAGTGTCATCAGCTTTTTACTTGCAACTGGCCATATTCGCAAAAAACTAAAAAACTTCGTTAAATCTACCTACTATTAAATTGTTAATTCTACTATGAAACTATACAAAAGTATTATAATATCCAATGATTCTGCTATTAACACTAAATAACTTTTACCAATTACATGACAAATAAGAATAAGCAACTACACAAAAAATAAAATAAAAATATTGTCATTATTGTTATTTCAAAAACTGTATTACATTTTATAATTACAAAACCTACTAAATCTTATTACGTCCTTATAACATTCCTAAAACAGTAGTAAAAGAATTTATATTACTTCCGTAAAATTAAATCCGTTGTAAGAACTTTTTGACAACCAAAAATCGGATACACATTCATAGAAACGAGATAAGATTACGTAACAAAAAATTCCCTAAAGCATGTACCCTAAAAACTATATCACTATTGGAGAACGATAACTTTTTACAAAGGCTTATGCAAAAGAATGTGGCTACGTAACTCGACCCTACGTTTTCCTGCGAAATCGAGGATTGAGACGAGGCCGATTCTATTTAGTGATGTAATGCATTCTTAAAACCAAATCCGATACGGAACACAATGTGCCGTTAATTGGATCGAACCGAGAACTTGTGTTGAGGTGCTTTGATCACATCACATCCTGTATTTGTCTCGGTTCAAACGATTTGTAAGTGTAACACAGTCTGTCATGGCGACTGTCGGTTCGATTCTTTACACATATAAAAATTATGAATTAGAGATAGGACATTTTCGTGGACTAATTGAAAATAATATAAATTAAAAAGCCATTAAACACAGTGGACTTAGAGAACCAATATTTTAATAATAGAATTAAACGTTTTATCCTTGTATGTTAAGCATAATATACACGGATAAAACTGTACTCTGTAACCTAAAATAAACGTAAAGTAATCTAAAACCTAAAATTGATGTATTTTAACCGTGCATTTATTAATACAAACTAGTTATTTGCTTTGCATCCAAATATAGGTTGTTTTTTTAATCAAAAACGAAACTACCCTTTAACGTTAACCTTTATATAAGTCATTAATTGAATCGAACCAAAAACTTGTGTTAAAGTGCTTTGATCACATCACATCAGGGTGTGGTCTATCAAATATAGGTATTTGTCTCAGTTCAAACGATTTGTACCTACGTGTCGTATTGTTGTTTAAATTCCGGTGTGTCATATGCTGGTCCAATTCCTCTAGCACATTTCAAAATTATGTGATTTTTTGTCCGGCATCTAAATCTTAGATGTTCTCATAATACAAAAACAAACTACCTTTAAACATTGTCCTTTACATAAGTCATTAATTGAATCGAACCGAGAACTTGTGTTAAGACGCTTTCATCACATCACATCCTGTATTTGTCTCAGTTCAAATGGTTTGTAGGTAAGACAATGATTTTCATTCCGATCTGTAGTATCAACTGCTGATTCGATTCCCTTTGCATAGGTATACATTTTTCCTGTATCTGAATCGGTTGTTCTCGTAAATCAAACGCAATACTACCACTAACCGTCCTTAAGATATGTTATAAATTGGATTGAACCGAAAACTTATGTAAAGATGCTTTTATCACATCACATTCTGTATTTGTCTCAGTTCATATAAAACAGTAGTTCACACTTCGTTCCCTCAAAGCCGATTTGAGGAAAGAAACTGGTTTGATTCCCCTTGCATATTTCAAAATTATAAAATTAAATCTGTCCTACATCTATAAGTTGTTTTCGAAGTCCAAAAACAATACTAACCTTAAAAACATTATCCTTGAGAAAAGTTATTGGCCGGCTTGTTCATAAACCAATAAGGCCAAGTTTATTATAATAGTGGCTATCATCCTGAGCTGTCATACCCTGATCATAATTTGCATTAGTTTTATCCTGGTTAATGTTAAAATCCAAAATTAACATGTACATTTTAATTTTGGTGAGTCTCCTTTTGTGTATTCTTAAATGGTAAAATAAACAACTATACATAATATTTAAAAAAAATGTATTATTAAGTGTGTGGCATCGGATTAAAACTATCTTGATACTAATATAAATATATAGTACTAGCTGACCCGGCAAACTAATTAAATGACGATTGATCAGTTTTCGACCGGAAAGGAAAAATAGTATATTATTTTATACATAATTGCTTTAACTTTGTTAATTCAGTGTAGAGGAAATTATAGCAAACAATTCCAAGTTTAGCTTATCTCTTAATCCGTAAAAACCAATCAACAGGTCTAACGTATGATTAAATCGAAACCCCAAACGTAATACACACCCAAAACCACACTTCCATCATAAATATAAATGCAACATTAATAAAGTATTATATCACAAAATTATCACATTACCATAATAAATACTTCAACTCCAATTTCCTATTGATCAAGCGGCCATGTTATTTGTTAGAGATATAATATCTATAATAACACAATTAAGTACCAACAAAAACCTATTGCGTTTGTTATTAAAACGACATTTTTTCGGAACAAAAGGTTCTAATCTAACCACTCCGGTGGTCCGGCTTTGTGGGCAACGATACCCACTTTTTATACGCTCCCACTAATCAGATCAGCTATAAATCCGAAAAAATGGATACTTTACTGCTTATTGTTTATGTTATGGTCGTATAGAACTCAACATTCGTGGAATAATCGTGTATGATTAGGGATAAAGTTGAATAGTATGTGATATTGTTCAGATCTACGAGTTCGTCAAAAAATTTACTTATTTTATACATATACTTAATATCAACCTTTCCCTTTTTACATTACATATTAGTAAAAAAAAACTGTATAATAATTAAAAAATAACATTAATTTATATGTATAAATATAATGTGATTGAACTACACTGACTGTTCCCGGGATGGGAGTAAACAGCTGCGACACAGTATTTTACTAGTGAAGATGTTTACCGTTGTAATTTTGTTTTAGTTTAATAAAAAAGTCTTTAAATTAATTAATTGCGAGTTATGCTACGTAACAACACACAATAAATTAGCAGGACAATGCATGAAATTTTTATGTACAGTCACAAGCATAAGTACGAGTATATGACTTAGGTACGTCAGCAAAAATACCTGTCCCAACAACGAATACAATAATATGTGCCTGCACGAATGCTGCAAAAATATCTGACATTAACTGGAAATGGATATTATTTTGAAATTCATGTCGTCAAATATTTTTGGTGCGACAGGTAATCACAATCATTTGATGTACATTTTTATCACATCCTATTTTGATGTTACTTGATTATGCAGCATTCGTATATATTTGCTGCATTCGTGCAGACAGCAATTATTGAACTCGTTATTGTGGCAGATTTTTTTGCTAACGTGCCCATAGTCATATATTTATCCTCGTGACTGTACGTATTTGTATGTTAACGTAAATAGTAAATACCCTTCATTTTACCTCTTGTAAACTTGACAGAGAAAAAGCCATTCATATTTTAACAGGATAACCTGAATAATTATTATATACTTATACTTAACTTTGACCTAATATGATGACAAACTTTGAAATCCCCTTCAATAATAAGGATACACATCAAGTTTTTCCAAATCTGTATTTCAGTAATAAATTAAGTTTCAACTCAGATAATAGACACTGAGAATGTATCTATAATTTACGACTGGTGTTATATCGATTAAAAGTATCGATAGTTTAGTTGTATCATAACTATAAACAAAATTAACAAAATAAGGTGTTTTTAAAGACTAACAATTTACTTATGATGAATTTGAAAAGGATTTTTCTATTTTTAATAAATTTCTGTCTTAACTTTATTTATTTATAGAGAGCAAACTATGAAACAATTAATATAGGTGAAAACTTATTTACAAAATGTACATATATACAAAAAGGCAAAAAAATGAATAAAATACTACCATGAAAAATTTTTAGTGTCGCTGTCTCTGGGCAACGTTCCCAAGATGCTGGCAGCATTTCCTCTTTGAATGGCTATACGTTCGATTCGTTGAGCGAAATGCACG
>DWLI01003553.1:0-11705 GCA_018249915.1 Cecropterus dorantes dorantes
ATCAATTATTATAACAATAATTTAAGTAGGTACTCAAGAAAACAAAAACAGAACTAAATTATGTTTACTAAAATTGGCACTTCTAAATCTCTCTTAATTAAAAATTAGACAGCCACAGCCAATAAGGAACTTCAATATATTAATCAAAATAAAGAAAACGTAGTTTACAAAAACAATAACTATCATAACAATTATTTATGTATCAACTATCTAAGTATGTAGTTTAAGTTTTTATCACAACCACTAATTGGAATTACCTTGTTGTTACTAAAAATGGGACTTAGCATCTCCCTCTCATGCTCAAAATTAAACAAAAAAGTAGTTAGAACCATCAAGGCACCTAATATTAATTCTCGTAATAATTAAATCTCTACTAAAATAAGTATAAAAATCAGTCTTGCATTATTTCAGTCTTCTTGGTTTTTAATCAAATCGACTGCTTGATCGTTTATAGGTAACGTTTCCCAAAAAACCCTCCTATTAGTGGGCATAAGTGGACCAAGCTTTGTGAGTATGGCAGATTTCCTTTCACTGGTGATACCCCTCGGAACAAGCTTTTGTCGTGGAGGTGGTATCCCTTCTTTAATATTTTTTAACTTAAGAAAATCTAGCTCAAAGTATTCGTCAGTACCATGATTGCGCTTATAAGAAAGTAAATTCGATCCTCTTCGAAAATTTGCCTCAGAAATATTATTCATATAAGCTCGTGGATTAGAATTTTTTATTTTATACGTCGAAGAGCAGTCTTCATAATCATAAAAGTCTTGAACTCCCATCTTCTTTACCATGGTGCGAAGGCCAGTATCAGATACAGCCTTACAAAAGTCTTCAAAGTCGTAGACACGCTTTTTTGTTTTCAAAGATCGTTCCACTCTGTGATGGAATTCGTCTGCAGCCATGAATGTATGACCGGTCTCCAAGTATCGTAAAGTGATGGATTCAAAGTTAACTTCACCAGAGTTTACTAAATGTACTAGATATGAATAAAGAGTCCAGTTTTTATTCTGTGCTGCACAGTTATCCAGCCACAGAATTATGTGTTTAAGGTCTCGGTTTTGTTTAAAAAAGGCCCCAAAGCAACTAACGATGTCCTCTTTTTTTCGACCTGATATTGCTTCATGCCATAAGGCTGCAAATGTTAGACCCATGTCATGTGCATGTTTGTCGCCAATTGGCACAAAACTTTGGTTAAAAACAATTAGCCGCGGACAAAACATCACTGTTTTAAATTCTTCCATACGGGGTAACATGATTACTTTTTGTAAATCTACGGCAAAAATTAGGGTGTCAGGGTTATTCTTCTTCTGCGTCTGGTCATCAGCGTCATCTTCATATTTTTTGCGAGCTAAAATATACCTCTCATGATGTTCTTCGTAATTTTTACACTCCTGGCAATGTCTGTGCCGTATCATTTCACGCTGAGGGTTATGTATGATGAATTTTTCACATACCTCACACTCTTCTTGGCCTAATTTTGTAAATGAGATGTTAAGTGTTTTTACAAGTTTTCTGTAAAATCCATAAGACACTTGCGTATGAGGCTCAGTTTCACAGTAATGCTTGTACATCTTACGTATATTAAGGTCTGAAGGCAAATATTTTTTATTAGGTGCGTGCTCACGTCTGTAGTGAGATATTGCGGGATTAAATGACAATATATGATCCATGATTTTAGTAGAATCAATTTTTTTAGGATTCGGATTGTGTCCGCGGCCATCAGTAATAGATCCTGGAATGAATTCGGCCCTATAGGTACTGTTAATTACATTTCTTACTGCTTTACAGTTATTTTGATTGTAGCCTAAGGTAGTAAGAAAAAAAGTTTTGCAAACTGGAAGCTTCTCACCATTTTCATCCGTCAAATAATATGTTACAGTCTTCGATCGTGTGTAACGTTTCCCTTCATTCACATCATTTTCTCTTTTTTTCGGTCTATCTGGTTTTTTTGTACTGGTATTATACAAAAAAAAGTATTTCTGTTCCATCCATGACATTTTCCAAAAATTTTTATTGATTTTTTCTCGAAATTCTTCTGAAAAACGGGCCGAGCAATTTTTTTTGCAGATGTTTTCACGGCAACCAGATTTAACAAAATATTTGGTTTTGATTTTGTTTTCATTCTGCTGTCTCTTTCGATCTTTCAAGCTAACATTGTATGTTTTCCTCTTCCTTATATTTCCTTTCTTAGTCAGACTTACTAGGTTTATTTCAACATCTGAATGTTCCGGTGATTCTAAAATTGTTTTGTGTTGAATTTGCTGTGAACATGGTATGAAGTCGGCATCCGAATCACTATCACTATTATCAATGTTTCGATTGAATGATTTAGGTACTTTGTAATCTTTGTCTAACACTGAATCATCAGAATCAAAATCTGACCAAGCTTCCTCACTTGATTCTTGTACGAAGTTCTGAATGCCACTAGTTGACGGGACAGATATTTGTTCGTCTACAGAGTCTCCGTTGCGTAATTTTAAAGCAGCTTTTACTAATTTTGCACTTCGTGATGACATATTGCTGAAAAAAAAGAAATACCTATAATTATTTATTATTAGCCGAGCCCCGTGGATTCACTCGCTAAGTCAGTCTCAAGTTCATACGTAAGGCACAGAAATAAGTAATAAAAACAATATTACCAGAGCGCTGCACTGACAAGCGTGGACTCGTCTCGACACGTCAGGCACAACTGACGGCATTCCCTGCATACCTCGCCCTCCTCACTCCATTTCCGTTCAAACATGTTTAGGAGTAAAGGCACAAACGCCAATATGCTGTTGTTTATATAAAATTTTAAGGCGTAGGGTTAAATTGAAAGGGCATAACTGCCAGTTGTGACCTTTCTTTTTAAATTAATTACTAAAGTGTTTGTATAAAAAATAAGCACAATTACCACATAAGCCTTTTATATCTAACGTACGTCAGTTATGCCCTTTTTATTAACTACATTAAAAATAAAAAGGTGAAACAAAAGTCATATCTCACAGTATGCCCTTTTATTGTAATAAAACTTAAAAAATGGTGTAGTTGTGCCCTTTAAGCTTATTCTATCTCCGTTAATCTTCTAGTTAAAAATCCACAAAAAATCAGGCAGATAGGCCTTTTTTTCCTGATTCCGAATATATATATAACTCAATTTCGCAAAAAATGTAAGTTGTGCCCTTTTTCGGTAACACGGCAGAATGATTATCATAACTTTTTTATTATATAGATTTGGCTATGGATTTATTATATAGATATAGACTGACGAGCGCAAGCCTTAGCACATGGGTAATAGAACCAGTGTAGTTTGACCGATAAGCCACCGCCAGGTACGGGCAGGGGGGATAGCAGCCCCCACCCCCCTGCCCCTAGAAGAGCGGTCGGTCACAGATAAAAAAATTCATGTATACTTTGACGTTGTATGGGAAATTTTAAGGATTATGTGACGAACGGAACGAGAATACGCCTTTTCAAATAATAGCTATTTGTTGTTGTTTTGTTGTAATTTTCACCTTCACTACTAAAATTTAATTATAAATTTAAAAAAATCCATACGCTTAAAATATGTGAGCAAACATTTAAAAAGACAAAAACAATATTTACAGATAAGCCATCAAATTAGAGCAAGTTACACCTATATTTAAATTATAGAAATAAAACAATTTGCTTGTTAAAATTATACTACAATGTCGCGGCGGGATACCGCTGAACTAAGTCAGATCCGCTATTCGATTGAGTATCTATTTATTTACTACATTAAAATTATTAAATATGTAAACGTGGCGATCATTAAGTGGGATTTTTACGCACTACAACGCTCTCGGTGGCCTTCCTTAGTGCTTGCAGGGGACTCTAGGATCTTCGATGGAACACACCGGTGCCCACACTAGGTGCGGCGCCCTTCACGGGCTTGTCCCTTGGGGGATGTAACTGTGTCTCTGCACCTTTCGGTGTCATACAGTCACATATACCACCCTTTTCGGGATTGCTGGCTGGGCGGTTCGAGCTCCTACTCAAACCGCCCGCAACCCCAGAAGCCCTTTTTACATTTGCCGCCTCATAGGATATCGTACGGTACCCGCGTGCAACCCTTATCGATACCCGATAAATGCGGTTATCGAGTAGAAACCCTATTCTATATGAAGTTGCTTACAGATATTCATAGGCGGCAGTGGCCACTTACCGTCAGATGGACTGCAAGACTGTTTGCTATTCCTATGTGATGAAAAAGAAATCTTTAGGACATCTTTAGGAGATACAAGCGAGATAAGTTCCTTGCGCCATATAGCTTTATACTCAGTTTAATTCCATTACCAATTAAAAAAGTCGTGCCAATCGTGATCTATATTAAATAGTCTACTAGCATCCGTTGACAGCAGTGACCACTTACCATCAGTAGATTACATGCTCGTTTGCTACTCCAATCTCTTAAAAAACCGTTTTATAAAACAAAGTGTACAAATCTAAATTTCTAGTTTAAAGAATTATTATTTAAGAAAACTGTAGGTACGGATTACGGCGTTTAAATAAGGTAATTGGTTTGTAGTAGCGGTAGCTGTAGGGCAGTAAGCGTAGCCCATATAAAAACCACCCTAACTGCTACATCCCGTCGCAGCTGCTTGGAATTCCGTTAACAAGGGCTTCTTCCGAAATTATTGTGATAACAGTACGATTTGTCCTTCATTAACAATAATAGTTACTTAAGTTATCTAAATAACAATAATAGGTATTTAGATAACTTAAGCTTTTAAAGATAAAAATGCCTCCACTACGCTTTCGGATATCGGTTGCTCATTTGTTGCTACATAAAAATTTAATGAAGGACGACGGCCGACCTTAGGGTCGGCCGAATATCTCTTGGTTCAAAAGTTAAAAAGATTAAAATTTTGTACAATCATTCAAAAACCTTATACATCTCATTGGTCCCTTATAGACATGTGCTTGTAAGCTAATAATATATACGAAGCTTAAAAAGCCGAGCAAACCCAGGAACTCTACAATTGAATTTTATAAAATCTAGAATAGAGTTAATACACTATAGCTTGTGTCAAACAGAGATAGAAAATTAAATACCAATTGAAATGTACATTCGTTGAAGAGAGTAGAATATAGTGTGTAAGCTCATACTCCAAATATTAGTGGTTGAGATAAATATTGCAAGCATAAGACACTTACCAATATTTTCGGAAAATTGAAAGAAGATAACCATATAAAATATAATCAATAAAACGTAATGTTAAAATGTAAAAAGTTTTGTAAAAGTTATGTAATGCGTATCAATTAGTAAAGCATAGTTAACTACAAGTATTTACTTATTCATACAAGTGTTCTGCATTATAATTAATAACTGATACTACATTGAAACGCTTATTTCATATTTCATCAATATAGATAAAAGTAAATAGTGATTTATTTCGGATTGTAAGAATTTTCTTATTCAGTCCACTTCTACGACACGTACACTTACTAGTATAACGCATTAATAATAAGGGTTGCTTTATTTTTTTTTGCATACTGCATCATGCAATGTACGTTTCATAAGGGTAAATAAAACGTTAGATAGGGCATCCCCGTATTAATTGTACACCGAACATTCTAGAATCTAGATACAAGCATCGATTGATACAGTGTTTCTGTCTCCTTCTGGCACCCTCACATCTCACCGACCCTTTTTCTGGATGTGATGCACACTTGGACATGTTATCATATGCTATCTCCATTGAATCGAATCCATCTCCATCGAATTCAACAATGATAGTTGCAAAATGAAGAATAAGAAATGCCACTCTCATTTTTTTTTAATTAAAAATGTTTTTACGGTTTTGGCTTAAGCCTTCAAACCTATCTTTATTAATTCGCGGCCATCTTTTTCACCACTTTCGTGATGATTGTCGGGAAGTTTGTTTTTTTTTTATATTTTTTTTTATTTGACAGATAGCTACCTAACGAATTCACAGTATATTATGCGATTATTTTGCATTTTATTTTAATTTATTCAAGAGTGAAATTCTTACTTACAAGGAAGCACAACTTACATATAAAGCATAACAGACATAGGATAGAGTTTAAGCCCAAATGATAACATAAAAATTAATTCTGTACGCGAACGTTAATGGCAGAATAAACTTGTATCTTCTATTCATCTCCTTTTTGAGATGGATGTTTAAAAGTCGTTGCATATTGCCCATTTATGTTACAATTACAGGACGATTCGAGAAAAAATCTCTTTTCTAGTTCCATCTGTATATATCCCGTCTTTCAATCTATTAGTGACTTAGTGTACGTATTCACACGTACCACAACTAAATCCGCCAAATAATCGGCAGCGATACAATGTCAATGTAAGGAGCACAGGTATTCCCGACCAAGTGGACCAATTACCAGAAGAAGACAGCGGGAAGCAGTTGGATTCAGACGGCACAAGAGTATTTAGGAGTGGCGCATTTTAGGTGAGGCCCATGTCCACTGGGCCTCGAATGGCTGATATAATGGATGGATAATAAAATGCCAGCATACAGACCTGCACACAGTTGCGTTATGATACTTGTAACAATGTTTTTTACTATACCTAAATGTCGCGTGCTCTTGCAGGATGTCTCTTGTAGTTACATTATGGTGACCCAGTAGTCAATATGGGCCATTTTTTTCGTTTGATCGGCAAAATGTGGTCGGTGAGACTTAGTTTCTCTATGCATTTTCATACACATTTGCACCACGCAGTTGCGTAGTGGTGTGAATTATTGTAGTTAGGACGAAGAGGCACAGAGCCTATTCAAGACTAATATTTAATTAAATTCAAAATTATTATAATTTAATTATAATTATACTCACAACAATGACTTAATAATGAACAGTTTGTATCCGTTTAAGTGATATTATTTGGAACCACTGCGTAGTCCTTGTAGTGAAATTGGCACACCGAAATTATTTTACAGGACACAAGTCGTATTTTCCAAACGTTAATTAAGATGGTAGAACTTATCGTTCTCCTATTTCTGTCTTACTCCTGTGTAACGCGCTGCTATATTTTGTTTTGAAGGCTAAGACGCTTACACAAAACATTACAAAATAGTCCTCAGTGACAACAATGCTTCTGTGGCCGACTTTAGGTACTTCAGGTACCTCAGCGACCCTTAGTAGCAATTAGTATTAGTATTAAGTAAGTACCGTATTCTTACCTGAGGTACATTGTTATCCAAGGGTGACTGTTACTACTTACGTGGACGTCAATCAACCCCCGTTAAAATTAGAGTTCGACTTGAGATCTCTCCCTTACCACTTTTCAGGCACACACAACACAGCAGCTTAACAATGATGTTATAAGGTAGAAATAGTCGTGGCAGTGGTGCCACCGGAGTCGAACCACAAATCTATACTACCTTCAAAACCAAAAATAAAATCTATACTAATACTAGCAGACCCGTGCCCCCCTTCGTTGGGCATCAAAAATTTAAAATTTAAAGTAGCCTATATTTTAAGTTGAATCAAAGTGCACACGGTGTGAAAATTTGAATGAAATCGGTTCAGTAGTTTAGAAGTTTAACGTGGACAAACAACATGACACGTAATTTATATATATTAAGATTATAACGCAGTAGAGTTTGTTTGGTTGAACGGGCTAATCTCAGGAACTACTAGTTCGAATTAAAAAAGATCTTTTTGTATTAAATAGTCCATTTATTGAGAAAGGCTCTAGGCATCAGTTGTTTTTTTCTTATTTAGTAGCGGGTGAAACCGCGTAGCACACCTAGTGTTTCATAATCATCTATCAGCTATTAATGACGGCATCCCTGACAACATCCAACAAACAAAAACATAACTGTCTCTGTGACGGTCATGTGATGGTCATTCACAAGTGGTCATTTCAAATTCGATGAGCTGCTATAATACATTTACAAATTGCAATGAACGTTCACTATAAGTTAATTATCAAAAAATAATTATCTTATTTCTGTTAAAGGTACCTGCATTTCCTTTGTTTCGCTGTCTCGTTCTAACGAGCGTGGGTCCCTGTCGTCGCCCAGATGTTATTGATTTTATCCGTATGACCTCTCACATTTAGCACTCTCGAGAGGCTTAAATAAAAATGCAGGTGTTTGTTAATAAAATAGAAGTAGCAAACGAGCATACGGTTCTTGTTCAGAGGCTACTTGGACCTTACCTGTTGACTACAGATAAGATTGCTATCTCTCAAGCTAAGTTGGACTGTCACTGATAAGGCTGTCTTGGGAAACATTTCATAAAATTACACTGCTGTTATATATCTAGCTGTTATACCGCATGTAATCGTTTAGTGTGTAAAGGAAATTATTTTATAACTATTACAGATATCAAAAACTTTTAACTGATATCGAAAGTACTTTACCTTATGACTGTAATGACAAAAATAACTTTTTAAAAACAAAACGAGAAATATCCTAAAACTTTACATTAAACACTATTATTTAATAACATTGACGGCTTGCCCGTATTCTACTTTACTTATATTAAAAATAAATGACAATAATATTCATCAATTTCCCAGTGTGTTATTATATGACCTTAGTTGTTAATGAATTTGGCTACGACAATATGTCGACGCTCTGGCGTTAAAAATAATGTGGGCGCTTGTCTTAGGTTGCTGACGGGAGGAGAATAGCTAAATTAAACATTTTTTTTTATTGTGTCGTCATGCAGTCTTAACGAACGCCGAGGACTTAGATATTAAGTCTATACCGAAGCACTAGTGGTTTTAGGATTTTAGTTTGGAGGCTCTAAGCTCTCTCTAAGCTTGAAAAATTCCATATCGCGAAAAATTCCTTTGTTCATAGATTAATACTTAGATTTTGGGTGGCTTGAGTCCGTCTCTTTCTGAAGACACCGGATGGACAAAAACACTTAATTAGAGTAGAGGACATTGCAGCCCGCCAGTGCATCTAGGTATTAAATTCTGTTGATATGTAGAAAGTTCTCTCTTGTTTAGCCATCTCGTTTTAACGAGCATCTGTCTTTATCTCCGCCCGGGTATTATTGATTTTATCCTAGTGACGACCTGTCCAGTGCATCTAAATGGACAAAATGTTTTCATATACGACACGAATGATTATGATATTTTTTTTTTATATTTTGTAAGATTGATGTAGAACACATAGGATTCCTACCATCGTAGTTATTTCTAGAGTGTAATAGTATTGCGTTTCAGTAGAACGTTGCGGATGCCGGTTAACTTTTTTATGGGGATCTTAGTCTTTGGGAGAAGGAACGCATCTGTGCTTGACGTGAAACAGACATCTTCTTCTATATAAATTTGCTTACAGATATCCACGGGCGGTAGTAATCACATACTCACAGATGGACTGCACGCTGGTTTTCTTTAATCTTAGAAATAAAACAATGATTGTTGTTAAGTCGTGACATTCTCTATATGTGAACGAGCGTAAACATGAATATGGCTCAACAGGTCAGAATATTCACATCTTGAAGAGAAAAATGTTTCTTGACCTAGCCAAGTCACGAAACTTTAACGAACTGCCTATCTTTGAGGAAATTTACGTCTCACTAATTTATGAGCCAACCCTCCTAGTCCTCAGGAGGAGCAACATAGAACCCCTGTCCTATTCGAAATTGCTTACAGATGTCTTTCGGCGGCAGTAGCCATTTACCATCAAGTGGACTGTAAGCTAAACGAGCTTTCAGTCCACTTGGTGGCAGTTATATATATTTTTGTCCCTGTAGTGCCGGGACAAGAATAGGGCTACGGTATCCCCTGCCTGTCGTAAAAGGCGACTAAAAGGGGGCTTCCGGGGCTGCGGGCGGTAAGAGTGGGAGCTCAAACCGTCCAGTCGACTGACCCCGGGAAGGACGGCGGCATACGTGGTCGCATGCCGTCGTAAAGACCAGAAGGTGCGGTGAGCGCAAATGCTCACCAGGGAAGAGCCCGAAAAGGGCATCGCGCTTGGAGGACTCCGGTTGCGTTCCTTTGGAGATCCCGGAGTTCTCCTTCAGCGCTGAGGACGACCACCGGGGGGGTTTTAGTGCGGTGAAAATCCCACATAACCCGGCGTCGCTCCCACGGCGTCGAGTACCTTTTAAAGGTTTCCCCCTCGAAACAAAAAAAAAGGTGGTAATTGCCGCCCATGGACATTTATAATAACCCCCAGATAAGATTAAAGTCCTCCCCGAGGCCAGCAGTCACAGAGTAATTTCGTAAACTACTGGGTCCTTGCCCATAGTTCATACAGTTTTAGAAACTTTTCTAATATTTTAATAGAAATCATTAGAACAGTTTGTAACGATCAAAATTATCGCACAGTTCAGAAGTTTTATATTCTTTGGTGTTGGTTCTTTTTACTAGAAAGCACTTTTCGCTTAAATTTTATAACTTCATCAACTGAAAGCTGTAACTTTTGGAGGCATCCAATTAGTTAAGATTTTTCGTTCACTAACTTTTGCGAACGTCGATTTTTGGATGTTGAGATAAAGAAGTAATTTTCAATTTGAATTTGAATAATGTTTTTACTTTTAGTTTTATTTAGTCAATTATGTATGCGTTTTTATAACACTTCTAACGTGTTTATATATTTTGGTGTAATAAACAATCGCTTAATATACATAGATATTGTATTGTTTGTAATTTGTTAATTTAAGTTGATAATGTTATTTTGTATCGATTGTTGTTTTATTTACTTAATCATCTTAAAAAATCTTACAAATAAGAAAAAAATGATTCTAGTGCTGTATTTTAAAAGTTTAAAATTTGGAATTAAAATTAAAATATATATATTTACTATATATAGCTTTACAAATAAGAACAAAAAATAATTTAAAAATAATAACATATTTTATTATCTATACCTGAATGATTTTCGTTTTTATTATGTGTTGTGTTATAAATTACGATTAGTTATTTAACGTTTTTTTTTATGCAAGCAATTAAATAAATTAATAATTTTTATAGTCAGAACGTACATTTAATTACAGCTTCAACATAATTTTTGCCTTCATTTTATAGAGAACATATAACTTCTACTTAGGTCAGCAAAGAATGATTTATAATGATGTTAAGTGGACAGTGAATAGACATGAGCTTTGTTTCTTTCAAATAAAGCGTTGCTGTTCAGATGTAATTTATAGTGGTATTAAGGGATATATTGGATATATTCTGGATTGGACGCAAATAAATTTCGCCTTGAATTACACGTCTCAGACGAATCATTTGAAGAAGAATCAGTACTTGTGAAGTCTGGACTGGAGATTATCGTGTTTGTGACATTTTATATAAATGGACTGGTGAAGAGAAAACGGTTATGTTTTTACCAGCGTAACAGAATATTTATACATTAAAATGGGATAGAAACAAGTGCCAAAGTTGTTATGGGTCGATTTTGGTAAATTAAAGTGAGGTTTGTAACGTCGAATTTACTGTTATTATCCGACTGTGTCAGAAGGAGGGTGATGTTTTTGAAGCGTATCGATAAATGTACGTTTATCCATTTCATTGACACGTGCTACAACCCAAACTATATTGATATAGGCTATATAATTTAAAAAATGGTGCTTATAAATGTAGACAAAAGCAGGGGAAAGGGACTATTTTTTTTATTATAACGCCAATATGGGTATCAAAGCTAGCAATTGATCATTAAAAAAAATGTTGTTATACTTTTATGTCACAAGAAAATCCATAAAAAGCGTAAAGTGAAATATATTATCGTAAAAAACAATGAATTGTCCTATTTTTTTTTTAT
>DWLI01003554.1:0-11705 GCA_018249915.1 Cecropterus dorantes dorantes
TTATTGAGGAAGGTTATAGGATATATAAAATCACGCTTTGTTTGTTTTTTTTTTTCCTTATTTAGTAGCGGGTGAAACCGTGTAGCACGCCTAGTACTTAATAAAAAATCATATGAACCATATACTTGTGTCATATTTGCAGTACTGTCATGTATATATCAAAGTGAAAGTAATATATGTCAAGTAGGATTATTAAAATCTGTTTTCGAATGTCTTTCACATTCACATTTTTCAGATTATTCTTTCGCATAAAGTAAGGCAGAAACTAAATAATACATACATACATGTAAATACTAGAATGTCCCCTACATTCTAGTATTACAAGGATGGGAAAGTCAGCAATATTTATGATTTCCTGTTTTTAAACTTAGTCAATTTCGTACTACTGTCTACGAAATCACAGAAAAGGGTTCTTTTTCATACTTTTTTAGTTAAGTTACCCCCAGGTAAAAAATATTAAAATCTTCTTGCAAAATAATTACATACACATACATACATACATATATTTGAATGAAATAGCAAATGCATTTTTTTCTTTTGCGGTATTTATTTAATAAATAAACTCACCTTGGACAGGAACAACAGCAGGTGGTATTTGATCTGGCCACCGAAGATCTTGGAGGCGGTCTCGTGTGAGAACTCGACAATGGTGGGCATGCTGTGCACAAACACCCAGGTCTTGAGGTCATCTTCATTGAACTCGCCTTCATATTTGACTCTTGGCTCTTCGAACTATTGACAAAAAGAATAAAAAATGCTAATGTAAATAGAAGGAGTATTTTTATGTAAGAGGGAATTTAGAAATTATATTTTTTAAGGATTTGTGTACATTATATGTTTAAACATAATTATAGAATACAATTAATTCTCGTAGCTGTAAAGTATCTTCAAATTTAAAATTGTATCTTCAAATTAATTGCTACTCCATGGATTTTTTTAAAGAAATATAATTTAAATAATTCTCTGACTTCCTGATTTCCCTGCTTGGATTAGCTGACTTGGAATCATAATTTACAACAGTTAAACCAATGCTGATCTAAGTAACATTTTAGTGTTATCAAACAATCTAAATCTAAATTGATTGTTGCTTCAATCAGTATACCAATTCCACTCACATAAAGTTGCAGATTAAATCACACTGAAATCTTGTAAAAACTTTATAAAAGCTAAAGTTTCAAAAAGACCTACATCAAAGCAAAGGTATGATGTGTCCTTTATTGTTTTATCACTAAGCAATTAATTTTATGTATACTTTTAAGTGCAATTTACTATTAAGAGATAACAAAATTAAATGATAACAACACTTTGTATATTTTAATGTTAAATTTTATTATCTCTTATCATAAATGTTTTGTATTAACTTGTGAAAATGTTCTAGTTTAACTTGAATTTACTTAATCTAAAATAATTTATACAAAAATGATTTATGGTTATGTAGGAGCCACGTGCAGTTGACATATGGCTCCACGTAACCATACATATTTTTAGGACAAAAACAACCATGTGGGTTTCTTCTCCAATTATCCCCTTGTCAATTCATTTTTTAATTTACAGATTATCTTAGCAAATCGCTGAATTCTAATTTTATACTGCACCTTTACTTTACATAAAAAGACTTACTTTAAGTGGAAAAATCCCACTTAATAATTCTGTTGCGATATTTATATATTGAGAAAATGTCCACAGATTATTTTAAATGCGGGGGCATGCATCATTTGACACAGAATTATAAAAGAAGTAGCAATCTAATAGTGTTTTCTTTGTGACTAATCTTTAATCAGTTCAATGATTAAAGATTAATCAGCCTATTTCAGTTTGGAAAAACATAGGAGGCAAAAGACATTTTAAATTAATTAATGAAAAAATGTTTAAACTCACGTTTTTGACCATCACAATAGATTCAGGGGTTACTTCCAACTCTTCCATGAGATTCTCATCGTTGACAACGGCAAACACTTGGTCATCGACTAGACCAGCAAGAGCATAGAAGGTCTTCGCCTTGTCAGTACCCTGTTCTGGGAAGAAACCAAATACAACCACAGGGTTGGCGGCTGTAATTTCCTTGAACTCCACAGAGTTGACGATCTGGGTTGCGACTGGGCCAGTCTTCTTCTTCAGCCATGCGACGATATCATCGGCTTGGCGACCACCTGTTAGTGCAAAAAGTATGGTGTAAAATTCTGTTTCTTGTAGCAAATATAAAATTTATTCCTTGCTAACAAATAAGTATCTTGAAATATATTAATAGGAAATACACTGCTAAAGACAGATCTTCCTTAATCAGTTTTATTCTAGAAATATCTGTTAGTCTAGCATACTTTCTGTCTTGGGGTCTTCACTCTTGTTTCGTTAATTTATAATTGGTTCCTAATAGTACACTAAACTGGTAACAAGTAATTAAAAATTCACACTTTCAATTGCATACACTCACTGATAAGATTATTACGGCTAAAGGCATAAGTGACCATAGAAAGTTTATAAAACAGTGATTTACTGCAGTTGTTAATGGTTAGCAATCATGTGTTACTAATCCAAGATAACATTAGCCTTTGATTATACTTACCGCCACATGTGATAAGTTAATTAGAAATTAAGACGAGTTTAACTACGATTTACAGGAATTATTAAATGATTAGTACCTGAGTAGTCAATTTGGTTTCCATTCTTGAAGAACATGAGAGTTGGGTATCCTCTGACTTTGTAGAGTTCGGCGAGGTCCTGCTCCTGGGTAGCGTCCACTTTGGCCAACTTGATGGTGGATCCCTCCTCGAGGAGCTTGGTGGCAGCCTTCGCGTACTCCGGCGCCAGCGACTTGCAGTGTCCGCACCATGGGGCATCTGTGACGTATACACATTTACGGTGACAACGCCGCCCGGCAAACATAAGCTACGCCGGCCGACGATACGATAACATTGAATTATGAAATAAAACTGAATATGTAAATATTGATTGTTGATCACGAATGAAATTATCATTTAAAATTTACAAGACTTACAGAATTCTACTAAGACGAAATCGTTCGAAGATATAACAGAATCGAAGTTAGATTTGCTTAGAACGTAGACGTTGTCTTCTATGGGAATTTCTTCGTCTCCTAAAGCGGCACCCAAAAGGGCTATCGCCACTGAAATTAATAGAACTCGCATCTTGAATTTGCGATCGCTGGACCCCAACTACTTGATTCACGGATGATGAAGTTCCACAAAATGCCGAATTTGCCACTTCATTCACACTCACACCGACTCACTTGACGTGGCAGCGTCGATCGTGTGTTTGGCCGTGATTGGTTGATTTTATTTTTTTAACACATACCGGTACAACGTGACAATGTTACCAAATTAAATTAACTTAATCGACAAAAAATTTATAAACATTATATCATATTACATCTTAAATTACCTGATTAAAAACAAATCTTATTCAAAATGTTTATATTCTTTTGAAATAAGATAACCCAATGTTATAAGATTTTTTAAACTCAATTTACATATCAGTAATTCGGACTTGTCATTGCTGACAATTTGACTATTGCCGTTGTCAAATTGACATATTATAAAATGAAAATAAAGCTTTATCGTGGTTTGTTTACTGCGTCGAATCAATTGAATGGGCATAAAAGATGTAATTAAAGTCATAAAAATGTGTTAAACATTTAGAGACTTTCATAAATTATATAATATGTTTAATAAAATAATAACTGGAGTTACAGGAAGATGGCATCGGATGAGGTACAAAAGTAACATATAAATCGTATGTTATGAATATAACTGGTATTTGAAGTCTTTAAGTAGTACTAGTTCATTCCTATTTGTTATTTACTGTTTATTGAACATAGCATTATGTCTTTAAAATATTATTGTAACTATGATACATAACCAAGAAATCTTAAAATAATTAGCTATATTTTAAAAATATCTTAAATTATTTTATAGTTATTAGCAGCTGTTAGTCCACCATGACATATGAGCAAATCAAATATACTGACCTTCACGCCACCAGGCTAAAGATTTTATTTTAGAATTTTATATTTGGACACCATCCAATTTTTATACTCTAGCACTTCCAAAGACCAGTTATCACATGGTTTTCATGGCTGCTATAGTCAAGGGGAATTTTTAAACAGTAAAAGGTATCAGAATATTGTTTAACTGTTTGGAGCCACATTTGTGACACAAATACCTAATAATAAGAAATGTATTTAATATTATTTGTACTTTGTACATGTGTGAATTTGGAAATTGTGAGGTAAAACAAGAAATATGTCTGGGTATGAATTGTCTATAATAGAAAAAAACTTAGACTCTTATTTCTATATTATTACTGAGGTTTACATTATTTTCTATATGTACTTTTAGCATCCATCTGGTATTATTTTGTAAATATTTGTAAAACAATAATTGTTATCAGATGAAACAAAGTTTTATTGAATTTGAATTCATAAACTGTCTATTATGCTAATAATGTATTATAATCTGAATGAATAAAACTGTAAAAAATACAATTTGCAACTATACCAGATACCTTCTAGCACTGTTATTAATAATTCTGTTGATATTTTTAAAACTTTTTCACCTCATTTTTAGTTTTCTATGAATTTACAAAGAATTTTATACAAGGTCAAATATCTAAAACTTAGACTCTTATTTCTATATTATTACTGAGCATGGGCGTAGCCAGGTATGGGCAGCGGGGGGACAGCTGTCCTCCCTCCTAGCAGAGCAGTCAAGTGAAAATGAAATCCATCTCTGTAAGCATTGTTACCAAAAACGATAAGGGAATCAATTAAAGAATTTAAAAAAATATGCAGAACATGAAGCTCTATTCTGTGACGAACTTAGCATGTTAAGTGGACAACAGAATAATAACAGTAGAATACTCGATTTGCACGCCCCCCTGATTCTTGATCTGCCCCTCCCTGTTGAGAATCCTGACTACGCCCATATTACTGAGGTTTACATTATTTTGTATATGTACTTTTAGCATCCATCTGGTATTAATTTGTAAATGTTAGTAATACTGTATTTTATAACTTATTGGACATTTATTGCTGTCTCTGCAGATGCCAGAACTTACTGTGACATCAGAAATATATCAAGAATATGATTACAAGACTAAAATAACACCTAGTAAACAAGGCAGTAAGTTATATCTGGAAATTGAATCTATCTTATGGTGTTACATATTATTAACATGTTATATTTAAACAATTACTTAAAAGTGTAGTGCAATTAATCTTCTATATAAATTTGTACTATTATAAATGTCAAATTTATTTCCAAATTGGTTTAGTATTTATTTCAAAATTTAAAACATAATTTAGAATGACATGCAATCATGTAACTTTATACAATAAACCCTTTGCGCGAACATCTGATTGTATATAATTTTGATAATGTTAAATTAATCGACAGTTAATGATAGATGGTACAAATGCATGTATTTAGTTGTTGGTGTAATTAAAATTTTAATTGAAGATAATATATTAACCAACAAGATTGTATTCTTCAGTATTGGGACTTTGTGGTAACTTTTATTTTGATATTATATTGAATAATAATGCATTTTTTTCAGATGTGATATCTGAGTTTCCATTTTTATTGTGCAGTAAGGAAGCTAAGAATAACTTTGATGATGATGATGACTTGGACATTGAAAGACCACATAAAGAAGTCATTAAAATAGGTGAGCAACATGTGAAGCTAATTATAAATGACTGACTCCTTAGAATTACATTGTACTTTTTTATGTTAATGAGAGTTTAAAATAAATCTATATGCATAGTAATAAAAAAAACTACTGCTTTATACTATATTATAAAGCAGTAGAGTTAGTTTGGTTGAGCGAGCTAATCTCAGGAACTACTGGATCCAATTTAAAAAATATTTTTGTGTTGAATAGTAAATTTATCGAAGAAGGCTATAGTCTATATAAAATCACGCTGTTTGTTTTTTCTTATTTAGTAGCGGGTGAAACCATGTAGCATACCTAGTGTAATATAATATATCTTGCCAAAATATCCATATGTTTCAATATTAATTTGTTATTAAAAGTTCTTTTTTGGATATTTGCACCAGAAACAAGTTTAACCAATTCCATTTATATTGTTTTCCTTGATTTAATAATTATATAGTATTTAGAGTTCATCCAAACCTTTCATAAACTACAAATGACACTTCAAGCGCCGCATTGGCTTTATAATTTATCAATGCCATTTACACCCCATAAAATATGGGTGTCCAACATGAGCTTGGCTATAAATGAATTGGACATCTGAGGGTGTGAAGACAGCTCATGTCAATGTTTTTGCCTCACCATACCTTATAAACCAGAATATAGCACATATACAACATTAATTAATTTTTATTTGCATTTACAGTATCTTTTTTGTTTTCAGAGCACAGCTTTCAAACAAAAATCGCTTTAGTGGGGTTGCAAGTGTGGAGAGGTGCATTCTTGCTAGGTGACTTGCTTATATACCTGGGTTTAAAAGGACAATTGGAGGGAAAGAATGTTCTGGAATTGGGGGCCGGCACTGGTCTCACAAGCTTTGTTGCTGCTTTGTATGCTAAAAAAGTTGTATGTACAGGTAAGTCATGTATTTTTTTAAATATAGAATTACAGGTAAAATTTGAACATAACTATATCTCCGCATATACAGTCTATTTCTGACTTACTTTAACTAATTTAGATAAAAAAATGAATGATTTTAATAGACTAATGTGCATTTTATAAACTTTATGTGTATATTAAATTACAAACAAATAGTTTTAAAATTTAAAAACATTATTACCTACATTTCACTTGTCTTGGTTTTTTTGCAGATATAGATTTAGGAGGAATACTGGAGTTAATAAAATTAAATGCAAAATATAATGTACAACTCCTGAAATCACAGTTCAAAGTTATGCCGTTAGACTTTACCGACACCAACTGGGCGCCGAGTTTGGCAAATGAGATAAAAGAAGTCGATATAGTTATAGCAGCAGATGGTAGGTTGTTATCTTATTATCGATAATTGTTATATCGCAGCGATCGGCAATCCACCACTCTTGACTCATTCCTTACGGCCAGGGAGTCTTCCTGGAACTTCTTACAACCTAGCAGGCCTACCTATAACAATTTGTTTCGCCGCTGGATGGTTTTATTTCTCGCCGTCATTGTCTTTTATGCGACCTGTCATTACTTAAGACCATGTGACCTTTGTTGCCTATCGCTACTATATCTTAATCATGTGCTACAATATATATGTAAGACTTAAGGTTCATTTATAAGTGCAGGCGGTAGTGATCACAGAGTAGAAAAACTCATTTGCTTCTTCATGAAAAACTATCTTTTCAGTGATTTACGATGACGACGTTACAGCAGCGTTCGTGGCTACCATGCAAAAAATACTAAACACGAATCCGCCCAAAACCATGTACGTTGTATTGGAGAAACGCTACGTGTTCACGATAGAGCATATGGAGTCGGTGGCGCCTTGTTACGAAACATTCCTCGCCTTACTGCACAAGGTTAAGACGGAAAACGTACATTCCCAGTGGACAGTCGAGCAACTGCCTCTAGACTTCCCGAAGTACTTCACGTATGACCGCGTCAAGGAACTAGTGTTGTGGAAAATAACATCCAAGCAAACCTGATGTTATTAACTTATTGTGATATTAAATTATTTTTCGTCAGCAACTCTGTGTATGGTTTTTTAACTGACCTTCCGTTAATAATTTACTATATGAGATTGAATAACTTTCATATAACTTATTTCCATCCAAAATTAGTGATAAAATCGCTAAAATCAGGATATTTGTGTAAAGATGAATCCCCATTAGATACTTTTGGTCATGGTATGTAATGGAATGGCTGGATCGATTCTTATAACTTACCGGTTCATATAAAAGGAAAAAATCATAATTTTGCACAAAACAAGGTATGTCAGATCAGGTAATGCAATGTAAAACAGCTGAATTACGATGACTTAATTCTTTATTTCAATTTGGGACCTACCTACTGTTTACACTATTCAGAAAAAAATACAATTTCGATTACTTAAAATAGCAATAAATATATAAATAAATGGTTTACAAAACAACAATTTGAACACCATACATATAAAAAATATAACTGAATATTAATAAAATTATGATCGGTCGTAACAACTTTTTGTGAATCCTTGGTTCGCACATATTATGTACCTAGTAATAGGTACAAATTATTTCTGCGTTGGCCAAAATTCGTTATACTTAGTAAGGAAAGTTTTTCTTAATTCAGAGTTCCTTGCCTGTTGATCCTTCTCCTTACTAAGAGTTTCTATGCTCTGGCCGACACAGAGATCCCCCGTGAAATGTATTATCACGACTTGAGTGTTGAATGAGACGTTTTTGTCAGGAATCTGCTTTGCATAATTCTGAGGCCCAAAGTCCATCGAGTATGGTAACGAGTAGTCTTCTGCTGCGAGAAATATAAAACAATAAATAATTGACATATCTTTGCAAAGTGTAGTGTACATATTATAGCCTTGATTGTCAATGTCACACAAAGAGAAATTCCTGTTTAAAGTTTGATACATCGTTTACAAGCGAATTCAAGTATCTGCTGGTCACTACTATACCTACTACCTATACTGGACTCATGGCAGTCTTCCATGGTTCGGTTTGACGATTATCATTGCCACGAACCTACAATATGTGAAATGAACTTCTTTGTATTGCCGAGAGGTAAACACGAGGATCTTCAAGAAATCTACAACTAGACTATTTTTAAATCCGATCAAGTGGCGACTATTCTGGTATTGCAAATGTCCAATTACGACGGAAACTGTACTTTTCATCAAATAGCCCGTTTGCCTTAACGTACATACCAGTTAATTTGGCTAACCACGAATTAATGTAATATATTATTAGATCTTTCTTTCTTCTTTTCTATCGTTCCCCCTTCGTACTTAAGTCCTGTTCTCCCAATTAAAAACACCTAAGAAGACCCCGTTTTCGGCTGATTAAGCCCCTTCCGCCCAAGAAGCACTCTTTCTACTTATTGAAAAAAATCTTACGAGCATTAAATTCGTCTGAGTCGTGTACGGAGGAGTCACCAGTGCATTCGGGCCCGCAGCGGCCGTCCTTGAGAATGCCTCTCATGGTCGTCAGTTTACTGATTGCCTTTTCGCTGTTCTTGCCATTCTGCTCGTTCTTGTGCTTGTCGATATTGCGGAGAAACTTCTTCATCTGCAACCACTTCAAACTTAATAGCCCTTGTTTTTTAAATCGCCGAAGTTCATATTGAAAATCGAGATGATACCTATATATTCTATTAGCGAACTATAACTGTGTATAATTAATAAACATTTTGTTCGTAGGATAAACCTTTGAGAGCTTTAAAAGTAGACCGTAGTTATGTTGACATGTGTATAACTACACCAATTTACGTTGGAAGAACTGAACCGTGTCTTGATTTGAAGGATGTGTTCCCTTAAAATTTAATTTTCGTAGAGTTTTATGTCTACTCTTTAGCATTTGTGACTGCTTTCAAGCAGAGCTCTTGCTCGATACGGCGTCAGGTGTCCACGGGTAACAATGATCCCAAAACATTAGGTGGACTCTAGACTTGTTTGCTTTTCCAATAACATAAAAAATAAGCGTAGTTACTCACAGTTTTAGACATTTTTTTTGGTGGATCTGGATATGACATTTTCGGTTCGCCAGGATTACTTCCTACAACATATAGGGTACTTTTTGGTATCTCAAAGTCTGAATATCCAGACGGTTGACCTTCCATCGCATCTTTTTGACTTCCAGACATATTCGAAGATTTGCTATTACTTGGAACATGGGTAGATTTTCCTGAATTATCACTCTTTGTCTTTTGATTAGCGGCTTTATTTTTATTATTTTTCTTCTGTTTTCTGCGCACGGGGGATTCGTCTCCATTCGAGAGGCTCTCGTCTGATGTAGAGGGAAACACCTCGTTTAGACTGAGCACTTCCACATTACATTCATCGAGGTTTAATAGATTTTCGGCGTTGGTTACTTGGCAGAGGTGGTCGGTTGAATGTATGCTTATGAATGATTTCTGACTTGAACACAATCCGGCTTCTTCGCCAATAGGTGAGGACTTCTTGGAAACAGTGACTAAAGGATTTGAATGTTAGTGAAGTACTCTCGGTAGACAACTTACGTGACAATTACTTCATTTGATTTAAAGAATACGTACCTGAATATGTACAACTCTCAGTAGGGTTACAAGGGATTACTTCGTCTGAAATATGATACAGATAGAAACTTATTTTTAAATCTTGTTATCTGATTGAGACCACAATAAAACCAGTCCGAATGACCGCTTTTTTGCGTTGCTTTTAAATAAATAAATAATAAACAGGTGCCAGAAATGGGTAAGTGGTGGAACCGTGGCAGTTTAATAATGATGGGATATAAGCGTTGCCAAGGAAAAGAGGGCTGCAGCGCAGACCCTATGTATAAGGCGTTTTAACTTAATTCTAGCAATTTATGCACGATAGAGGTCATTTCCCCATTCGAATTTGCCATATATTAACTAAAAGAGATAAACAGTAGTCCCTTTTATCAAGTTTTTCTTCCACTCTGATATCAATAATAATGTTGGATAACAAAGTGTTAATAGAAAGTCATAGGCAGTCCCGTTTAGCATTATTATTCCACTTTTTATTGGCCTCACCATTTTAATAAATTATTAGGTAGTTTCAAAAATAGCTTACCTCCATCATCCATCCCAACATTTATACGGGAGTCTAATTTATCAGGTAATTTAACTATATTCTTCGTATGTGACATATTTAACAATAAATTTCAGTGTATGATCTTTGTCAAATGTCTATCCATTTTTCGTAAAATTCGTGACGCATGGTAATTCTAATTTTAATTTTTAATCAATATTGGGATATCAGACGAAACCATAGATATGTGGATACAGATGCAATATCATTGAAAAAAATTATACTACTCGACTAAGCTAACTAGACGAACGGAAGGAATGCCGTTTCCCTTCCCGGTCCCGCCTCACGCCCCGCTCTCTTCCTAGTACCGTTCGCACCTAAACTCCCTAATCTGTTTTGATTTTATAATAAAATAAATAAGCAAATATTAATTTGTTGTACTTATTAATTTTTGTTACAATGGTAATCAAAATAAGTGTTAAAAAGAGTATATTGAGTATATTATGTATTAGATATGTATGTATAAATTAGAAATTTATTAAAATTTATATTTCACTGAAATCAACATTTCACAAAAGATCATTGTTGCTATTTTTTTTCGTCATCAGTACTCGCGATTTTGCGAGTAATGTCACGATTAACTTTCGTCTAGTTAGCTTGGTCGACCGGTAAACACTATTTTTTGTTTGTTTTTATAATGATTTATTTAATTTAAAGTTTGATTCGCTAAAATAGTAAAGTATTAAACATAATCGTATAACCTAATGATATATCAAAATCTGTTAAGGCGTTTGGGCTGTAGAAGAAACGGACATAGGTACATAACATATGTACACATATACATCCATACATACATGTAATAAGTACATACTTATATACACATACGCCTAAAACATTACCGTAATGTCGCAGTCGGTTAAAAACTAAATCGTGAATCGGAGACAAACGAAGATAATATACTCGTATAAACCATAAACGCTTTCTACACCCATAGCCCCATACTAGGATTTTCTCCTGAGTAGTGGGTACC
>DWLI01003555.1:0-11705 GCA_018249915.1 Cecropterus dorantes dorantes
AATAAAAATTCTGCTCATCAAATTTTGCTGGCGGGTCACGCCAGGAAAACACTGCAATTGGATACATTCATAATTCTCATAATATCTCGATACAAAGAACTGAGGCAACTGACTCCATAAAAATCAGTGTAAATATAGCTGTTTTAAGAAGAAAATAAAAATGAGAAAATAAACTATTATCACAATTTCTAGTGTCATGCCTATTAAGATTACTATTCTGTTAATATGGAAGTAGCAAACGGGCATACAGTCCACCTGATGGTAAGTGACCTTTGCTGCCCACTGACATCTGCAATTAACCGCAGATAATATCAGAGTTGTAGCTGAGGTTAGCCACAGATACGTTGCTTCCCCTAAGGACTAAAATTAAATGTCTCGGATAAGTATATCTTCCTTACCACATCTTTCGTATCAAAACATAGCAATGGAAAACACTGCTGTAACGGTGGCGCTTCCAGAGTCGAACTACAAAGAGTTATATCTTACGAAGAGCGAACTTATTGTAATGTCGAATAGATTAAAACCTGTGATGTATTCCACAAGCGTTGATTGCATGTGTAAACGTATTTTGCAAAGCAAATCATCTCAGTATATTTTTGAACTTTAAGGTGCAATTAATATCAACTCTCCGTATCCAGTCTGTTGTTGGCGTTCTTGTACAGTATTTTTCCAAGTTACTCAGTTGCGTTTTCATGAAATTTCATTAAACAATCAATTATCAGTTAATGAATAACATGTTTAAACATTTAATGGCATGATGCAGTTAATACCATAATATGGGTTCATCTGTCAATAATATGGAATCTTTTTTTGGATTTGGATGTGTGTTTTGTGGTTATTTACCGATAACAAAGGACTCTTTGGTGAGTTTCGCTTTGACCATGATCCATATAACGGGGTTGATATTTCGGCAAATGGAATTTAAAAAATCGCATATTGTAAGACACTTGAAATATTTAAATTAAGTTATATCATATTCAAATATAGTTCATACTTTAATATTTTCGTACATAAGCAAAGTTGTCTGAAAAATAAAAGACTATTTTTCTCAAAAACACTGGCTCATAAGAAATTCTGTTCGCTTCTTGTATAAACGTTGCAAAGACAACCGCTGAATACACTAAGGTAAGCTTTCTTGGGGAGTTTGACTATCGCATAACTTTCTGAACGATCTTATAAAAGATTTAACAAAGGAGAGTTTATTATAAAACAAAGTTTTTAGGAGTAAAGGGAATATAAAAGTGTTCTATTATCAACGAACATGTACCAGTGTTATTTTTAGAGCCGTACAGCTCTTTGTGATTCGATATGTTGTTTGTTTAATAGCAGATAACGTTGCTGTGTTTTGGGTTGACAAAATAGAGGACTCCAGCTTTGTTTTGGAATATATATTTTTAATTCATATAGTCCATTTTAAAATTGATGATTTTAAAAATGAATATATTGTAGGTTTTATTTTATAAGTATTGTGGTGAACGATGCAGTCCTGTGCAGTGTGTGGTCGCCGCCGCCAATGGACATCATCAAGCAGCTTTACATAGAACAGGCGATCTATCTGAAGTTTATCACATACTAGGTGTGCTACACGGTTTCAACCGCTACTCAAAAAGAAATAAACAAACATAGCGCGATGTTATATAGAATTTCTCAATAAATAGACTATTCAATACAAAAAAAAATGAACCAGTAGTTCCTGAGATTAGCCCGTTCAACCAAACGAACTCTACTGCTTTATAATATTAGTATAGATGTATTGGCTCTTCCGGGGACTTAAGCGTTCGCTTCATACGAGCCGGTAACTACACCCTTCCTCTTACGCTAGAAAAAGGTGTGGTAGTGAAGTATTACTACCACGACCGGTGACATACTAATTCTACCACCTGGTAAATGTTGTTTGCTTACTTATGTATACTCTTAAGCTTTTAAAGCAGTATATCCTTCACATTAGGAACAGCTGTAGCGTGCCGTCGCCGCGGCCAAATCACGGGATAATTGAAGTTATTGTCCTTAAAATCCTAAAGCTAGTGTGTCTGTCTGTGTGCTTTTAGCGGCGTGCTATTACTATTAAAAGGTGTTGAGATACTTCTCTCCCATTGGTGGTATTATGAGGCGGAGTCCAGCTCAATGATTAGTTCTATTTTTCTAAGATCAGGTATGAGAAATAAAGAACTCGACATATACAACATAAAATCGGAAATATATTTATTTTAGGATACATTAAACTTATATCTGGTATAAATGTGTTACCTGTTTCGAAACATGATCAGACCGATTTTAATCTTAAAAATACCTATGATTATGTCAGAAATTCCTGAAAGATTATCATAGTTGCATACGTTTTCAAATCCGTATGTGCGCATTCAAATATTTAATTTACAGTTTTTCTACTACAATAAGTACTACAATTTTAGTAATCTGCGAAGACATTTAATAAACACGATGTATAAACAAGAAAATACTACTGAAATCTACACACGTGTTATTGTATTATATTCAATGTAACATTTCTCAAACAATATTTGTAAAAAAATCTCATCATAATGAACTTTAGTTACAATAGTTGAAGCGTTTTTATGTTAATTATACATACACTGAAAAATAACTAGAATGAATGAAAATTTAATAAATGCCTAGATTTTTGTTACGAAGAGTGTACATTTTTTGTTTAAGTAGTCAACAAGTTTACATAGTTTTTCTTACGAAAACACATTTAAAAATATGTTGATACTCAAGGCACATACACTTAAAACAATAGATATGTTTAGAAAAAAATGAGTTTCTGAATATTTGCATTTACTTTATATGAATATTGAATATCGCTAACTTAAATAAGTAAGTTGGGTTAGGTTAGTAATAAGCTTTCTAATACGGAAAATACGAATGTTTGTGAGGATGTATGTATGGGTGTTTGTTACTAATTCACACAAACACTACTGATTGGATTTCGATGAAATTTGGCACACAGATGGTTTAAAGCCTGGATTAACACATAAGCTTCTCTTTAGCCTGGAATATAACATGCGAGCGAAGCCGCGGGAAATTCGTATGCATTACGGCACAGCAATATCATTCTTTCTGATATGTAGATCTATAGGTTAGTTGTTGGTAAGTCATTAACGATATTTATATTAAGGATTATGAGCTATAAGGATCATATCTATTGATTTAAATGCATGTATCCAATACCAACCACCAAATAAAATTAATTCAAATTGACAGATATTTATTTTATTTAGGGGTTGATCGTGGAATAACTAAAGTAATTAAATTTTATTACAGATAGAAAAGTAAATTTATTATTTAATCTACACTACACCTACACTTATACTGACACAAAACAGAGATTAATCGAAAGCAAGCCTGTTATTAAAAAATAACAGATTAAAAATATACAACAAAGATGCAGCGCTATGCCTATTTTAAATCAAATAACATATTTTTATCGAAATAGTTTTTAGCAGAAAAGTATTGCGTAAATCGTTTTTTGGAATTTGATATTCGTCTAATCTATGACTGATAATTTGCTTAACACTGACTCATTTTTATTAAGTATCTTAATTTTTCGTACCAAACCTTTCTGTATTATTATGAAAAGACCAGGACATATTTTGTGGACATTCATTCAAATGTGCGTTAGTACTTTACACGGTGTCTTCATTTATTGGAAATATTTAAGCAAGACTGGTATAGATTTACTATTCAATGTTAGGCGCATTTAAATTCATTTTATTGTTTTTTGTTTATTTCTTTAACATGTACAACAGGGAATTAACATTATATAAAAAACGTAAATAAATATGGTAATTAAATGTATTCATACTAATGTCCTTAAAAAACCAAGCAAAAATTTACTAACATTTTAAACTTAGACGACTAATCGATTAAAAAAGGCACATCCAAAATCTTGAAATACTTATGACGAAAATTTTAGCAATTTATTTGTCCGTAAACACAGAGGCTAACGAGTGCGGAAGCTTCAAAGTTCAAGTCTTCTGAGCTTTGAAGTTCCGAACAGAATGGGCTTTCGTAAATTTGTACATCGTGAAAGGTATTATTTTTTTTACTTTTGTTGTTTTTTTTAAGTCGGAAAATATTTATTTACCTTAAATAACGGAAAAAATACTTTGTATAAATATTACCTAGCCGAATACATTCCCGAAGTATTATAATATTGATTAAGTATACTTTATTAAAACAGTAGAAAGATTAAATACATTTAAGAAAGGAATAGGTACTAATGTCGTCATTTAAGAGAACAAATATCGCATACTTGCATAATGACAACATCATACTCGTAATAGCTACTAATTACGAACTAGAATGCAAGTATCTAACACCAAAATGCTCGCGAGAATACCTTCAAGTTTGACTATTACTTGCGGTGTTAACTTCTGAAATTAATTACTCTGTAACGCTTCAGGAATTTCGCAGCACGCAATTCGCGAGCACCTACCTACATTATGGGAGTTGACACTTGTTCGCTCTGTAGGAATAATTACAGGGAATATAATACTAAGATAGATTAATCCATTATCATTAATTTAAGTTTACAGTACACATATATAAAAGACCCTTTAAAAAATCTCACCCCTAAATATTCCTTCTATAAACCTCTCGGCCTTAGCCACAAACGCTTTAGACTTATACACGAAATTTAGTATATATTGTATTTATATGTTACCGGTAAGGTGCGAAAACAATATTACTAATATTTGGCTGCAGTATCTTTTGGTTTTTAAAGTGCGTAAAACATTTATTTCTTTCTGCACTATACAATTATTTTATGTTGTCAATAAAAAAAGACGCAAGTATTTGACGCGTGATATTACATCAACAAAAGTATTTAAAAATTAAAACTTAGAGAGGAAAAGTATTCAAAAATGTCAATAAAGTATATTTGTCTTGTCTTTTTTTCCAAAAATATTCTAGGTAATATGCATATTGCCCAGCACATCAGTATTAACGGTAACATATATATGATACAGTATGCTAAAGTTTCTTAATAATTATTAAAAATGTTAAAAAGTAGAGTTGTAGCGCTTTTACTAAAACTTTACAATACCTAAAATAATTTTAATATTACTATAAAGGAAATAATTCTGTTATAGTTAATTTCATTCACTTGTGCTTACATCTTTGACTTTTGTGTTACTAAATGCCAAATCGAATCAATAAACAAGTTCTGTTTGAAGTAAGTCATAGATGCATTGTATTCCAATTAAAGCATATTGTGTTTTTTTAGTTTTATTGAGAAATATTCTCAAGATACCCGTTTTATATTCTTAAGATAGACTGTCTTCAATCTATTGAGGGAAAGATCGAGCTCTGTGATATTTTTACTCACCAAATCCCTTGATCGACGTATGCATATATAAAAGCAGCAGGATTTTAAATGGAATTCACCGTAATGCTTGTTTGCTCCTTAATCCTTTCCCAAGGTTAAGTAGCCTTCATAATTCAGGCAGCCCATGGATATCTGTATAATCAATTAAGGAGCGACCCTACTTAGGTAGGCCATATATGCACTGCTACCCCTAAAGTTTAAGTCGGAATGCGATTCAAAAGTATAATTCCATTACCAAGACTTCTAATTAGATTTATGTCTGTAATTACTGAATTTTATAATTACCTTACATCACAACACGCGCACAAGTAATTGCAATTATCACTAATTACACACATGTAAATAAAAATGTAATATGATTTTTGTTATGAACGGTAGGGTTTTATAAAACAGTAAAAGCGAGGCTGAAATAAAAATTCAAAGAGAATGCTTTATTGAGGATAAGATACATAGTCTCCCGGGACGTCGCCGTACTGCTGTTCCAGATATTATTCAGATGACATATTGGAAGGTCAAACCGCGTATTAGTCTCGTTCAGACCCTCTTGAATAGAGCTCAGGCAATTTGTAATGGCGGCTCGGATTTTTTTGATTCCCAGTGCTCGTAATACGTGTTTATTCGTTTCCACAAAACAATTATTGATTACGTTTTCGTTCATTGTAAAGTACATTGAGAGGTACGGTCAAAAAGAAACGTTAACGTGCAAAGTACATTTCCAACACAGGGGAAAACGTACAATGTTTGTTTTGAGGAAACTTGATAAACTCGTACTAAGGGCACATATGCCGTATGTACTACTGTGATGCAATCCTCAATATTGAAAAATTATCAAAGACGCTTGTAATATTTTTTTGTGCTCATAGATTAACAAAATATTCTACATCAATTAATATTTGGTCTGTGTGTGTTAAAAGTGTCATTTGATTCCTGGACTGGGTAATAAAAATTTGATACATTTTAAATCGTCAACGTAAAGCATTCATTGAAATTTAAATATTATATTCCAATACTTCGTAAACCAGCGTCCACAAGTAGCGAGATATATACGACACAAATTTTGGAAGGTTGTTACGTAAAAAATTCAAATACTTCAGGGAAATCTTATATGCAAATGTAATCTAAAAACACAATGATCTACTGCAATAGTTAAATCCTAAATACACTTACAATAAACCAGTCACAGTACAATTCATCCTACTTTATCACTTTTCTCATTCCCAACGCTCTGAATTATAGAACATTTATCTAAGCTTAACTAATTTATCCGAGCTTTTGTCGTCATAATTAGACTAATCATACAATTACAGAAATCCTTTCTTTATACTTAATATATCGTAACGTGTACAATACGAAATAATGACTTCCTGTTTAATAAACTCGTATTCCAATTATATCGTAACGGATATTAATGAGGGAAGCTACTTTGACAGATACGATTAATTATATGTCAAACACACACATTTACGCTTTTACATAGGATGTTCTTATATTGGAAAAGATATTTTTATTAATAAAACATGTTTTTATAAATATGTGTATATGAGAAGAGCCTTTCACTACCACATTGTGATACCGGAAGATTCGGATTCATAAATCTGATTAGTTCAACAAGTTCCATCTACACACATCTATAGCTCAATGAAGGTCGATTAATTGAAGGGAAGACAAATATTTATATTACGTTAGTTACAAAAGGACTGTAGAAACTCGTAAATACTAAATAGCAATTTCATTGATTTAGGAGATGATGCAGGAGTTGCGTTTGCTGTTGGCGTGTCGTTCACGGATCTGTTGCAGGTGCGCGAGCTGTGCCGGGGAGGGGACATGAGGCGGGTTGGAGGGCGATGGAGTGGCCGCCCCTGGGGGCCCCTGAGGCCCCGTCGGCAGAGACTGCCGTCGACGACGCCGCAACGCTGGCGATAAGTTATACTTCACCTTCGCTTGAACCAGCAGCTCCTTGAATATCTGAGACACGTTTATGTTATCCTTCGCTGATGCTTCAACGAAACCGTTCTCCCAATCCACGGATACCACCGATTCGGTTGTGTGGAACTCCACCTGAAATTTAAATTGTATTAGTTAAATGTCTCATAGTTAATTAATCTTACAGCAGTAGTTCTAATGCTTAAAGAGTATGGTAAGATCAAAATATTTTTTAAAAGATTGAAGTAGCAAACGAAGATGCAGTCTATCAGGTGGTGGTGCTTGGTAATTGGTCATTGCCGCCCATGGACATCTGTAAGCAACTTCATATGAAACAAAGATCTTAGCTGAAGTCACATCATGAGTACGTTCCTACTTTCTAGGACTAAGATGGTTGTCTTATACGAGAGTGAGTCGACAGCCACACCTTTGCTGAAACGCAAGAAGGGCCACCGCCACTCTCTCCTCAGTTGAACTACACTCAATCTAGTATTACTATTTATATGAATTTATTATATTTAATATATATAAAAAAGGCTATTGTACTATAATTAACATCTTACTTGTAGATCTATTTAGGACTACATGCCAATTTGATTCTACGTAACATTAAAATACTTTTCCATTTTTTCTTTGTTACTTGTTTTCCTCAACGCTTCTTTGCCTTATCGTTACTATACCAACGTAATAACGCTATGAATACATAATGTAGATGTATGTTTATATGTTGTAATTTATGGAGCACGCAGTAACGTGTTTTTGTACGAGGAAAACAAGGGGATGACGGCGTTATTTTACTTGGCAAAATCGATGTATATGCAATAATCGGAATATGTTATTCACTCTTAATTTGTAATTCATTCGTTTTGTTCGACTATTTTTAGTATCTTCGAATTAACTTTAACTGAAATTTATGGCTTTGAACGTTTAAAGTCGTAGCAATAATAGATTTTTTTATGGAAGTAGAAAACCAGCGTGCAGTCCATCTGATTGTAAGTGGCCATTTCTGCCCATGAACATCTGTAATGAATCCCAGATAAGATTCTGATAGTAACGTATCTGTGGCTAACCTCAGGTAAGCCACATGCGTTGCTACCTCTGAGGACTAAGTTGGAACGCTTTGGATAAGCATGTCTCCCTTACCATATTTCCGACCAAAACTGAACAGTGCATAACACTGCTGTGTATAGGCAGTATCATATTATTTACACGTAAATCCTTATTTACGTGTAAATAATTGGTTAAACGCGTATTTACGCCTAGAGCGCCTTCGCCCTAGGCGTAAATACGCGTTCCTACTTTGTCTTCTTGGGTAGCAACGCGTAATAAGACAGACATTTTCAATAGTTCGCCAAAAATCATGATTAATGGTAATATATAGATTGGTAACAAAATCATTAGGTATATACGATCAGATAAAATATCAGAGATGCCTACTTTAGTTATAAATCCCAGTCTCCCAGAGTAAAAGCTTCGACTACCACTGATCGATTACACACAAATACTTTAAAAGTAAGTTATTTTTCGTTGTACACAGAAAAACTTTGAAAGTAATATATTTTTCCAGAAATCATCTGTCGGTTGTCAGGGGATCTCATCGATTATTCTCAACGACAAGGATAACAACAATTTAGTCGGTAATAAATGAGATCTATATAATTCAAACGTGTGGCTACGAAACTCGTGTTGAAAATTGACGGGCTCGAGTGGGTTAATCTAGATTCTACACGATTTATTACGTTCATCGCAAACACTCTAAAGTCGTATTAGTGCTGAAATCCACCGAGAAATTAAGGTGACAGAACTGACAGATACAGACTAATTGGTGTTCGGGTTCGGGAAGAAGTTTTATGCGTAGTCGTTAGGGCCCATCCGTCATTAGGGCGGAAGGAAAAACGTTGTTTTTTTGATTGTGGAAATGAGGAAATTAATGTAATATTCATGCTGTTTTCGTTGCTCGTGATCACAACAAATGTATATTGGTGTAGTTTAAGGATATCTTAGTGTTAAAAAAAATATTCGCGGTAACAAACGTATTAACAGTAGAATTTTATGTAATAATTGTATATTTTATAATTTCTACATTAATGTTTTTTAGTTTAAGCAGTTGGATTTTTTTGTTTTTGTATTTCATTTAAGACTTGTATGAGTTTTTGTCAAAATAGTAACATAAAAGTATTATAACATATTTTTGTAATACTCTATTTACTAGCTTTCATTTGATATCTATATTGTGAAATTAAAAATCGCCCCTTTACTCTTCTTCTTTTTGTCCTCATGGGCTCCATTTTTTAATTATAGAACCTATGCCACTCTGCAAACTAAGACAATTCTAATGAAATGTCCTATGTCACAATGCGACAAGCTTAATAGGATGTAGCGCGTGCCAAAGAAATGGACATACATTCATACATACATATATATAAATATGTACGAGCACATACATACATATGCTCAAAAATACTGTCCTCCTTCCGACACAGTCAGATAATAATTTGACTAAAAATATTTTATTGAGCCTAGTAACATTTTCACAACAACACTCACAGTGAAAATATTTTACTCTGAAATTGACAGTGAAAAAATAGATCTTTTAATTTTTTTTATAGTATGCAAGTAGCAAACGTGCATGAAGCCCACCTGACGGTAAGTTGCTACTGGCGCCCATGGACATCTATAATCAACCATAGGTAAGATCAAAGTCTCACCTAAGGTTGACCACAGATGCGTTGCTACCCCTGAGGACTAAGATGGAATGCCACGGAAGAGTATGTGTATGATCACACCCTTTAGACCAGAACATAACAGCGCTTAACACTACTGTTATTAGGCAGAAATAGGTGTGGCGGTGGTGCTCACGGAGTCGAACCACAAAGAGTTCTACCACTTCCAAAATATCGTTGATAACAAATAAATAGACATATTAGTTTATTTTTAGATATATTGTTAGCTGTTTCAGTTTTATTTATAGATTTACCTTATTTTAGACTATCACAATTTGCGTAGGAGTTATCAATATGAATGTATGCCATATTTCCAATATATTAATTTTATTCGTCAAAGTAAATGTGTGTAAGCTTTGTTTATTTCAGTATTATAAATCCCAAGTTATATCTTCGATACATTGTATTACCTTATTATTTTATATACAAAAATAATATTTGTGAATGAAAATTATGTTTACCGTAGAGTTTGTCAAAAGAACAGATTATGAGTGTTGTGTGTGTTTTGTGGTGTAATTAATATATGTATTTTATCTTATTATGGAAGTAGCAACCGAACATGCAGTTCAACTGAAGATGACTGGCCATTGCAGCCCATGGACATCTGTAATCAACCCCAGGTAAGATCAAATTTTACCTAAGGATAGCAACAGGTGCGTTGCTACCCCTGAGGAGTAAGTTGCTACTCCGATAAGTATGTCTTCCACACCCTTCGAACAGTTGTTATTAGGCAGAAATAGGTGTGGCGGTGGTGCTTCTTTAGTCGAACCACAAATACTTTAGTAGCGTGCGTTTTTATCCTACGGTATGAATTGAGAGTTCAATTCAGAAGTTTTCAAGTTGGGCAAAAAATGTAAAAATATTCAGTCTGTAAATGGTCAGTAAATCCATATAATACGTTACCGTTGCAAATGATTAATTTGAAATGCTTCATGTAATTGTTTCAAATGTCTTACCACACCCTTCAAATTAGAACACAGCATCCATATAACCACTATAAATGAAAAGTAGGTATGGTGCCTTACTCGAACCACGTAGATTTAAAATTTGCAAACATTTCTTTGTCTTTCAAATGAATCGTCATAACTGGGACAGGTACCAGGGGAACATTCGAATATGGAGTTAGTTGATGAATAATATTGCCGTGACGTTGCTCGTCAACCTCGGACTGTATCCGACGTTTAGATGGGGATATTTCCTTTATTATGCTTTACCCGGAAATTCAATTTATTCGCAGCACGAACTGCATATATATTGAAGAATAAATACGCGGGGAAATAGGTAAATATTCACCACGTGCTTCAGAGCTGAGATGCATTCCATTAATCTTGCACGTCGAGAAAGCTTACGTGAAGTGTAAAGCTACTTAGAATTCATGACGGATTTAAAAACTTTATAAAATGTGTGATGAAAAGTATAATATAACTAATGCATAATATATAGCAAAATGCATTAACTTTTCTGTGTGGTAAAAATGTGATGTCAAACATTAAGCGGACATGCGTTAATTCTACCATATTTCTGAGTACATGTAACATACATGGCAATTATAACATGAATAGAAAAAAGTCAAAATCGCAAAAAAGACATATCATCGTCATCAATCCATTATTGTACCACTGTTGGGCATGGGTCTATTGTCAGAATGAGAGAGTTTTAGGCCATAGTCCACCGCGCTGGCCAAGTGCGAATTGGTAGACTTCACACACCTTTGA
>DWLI01003556.1:0-11704 GCA_018249915.1 Cecropterus dorantes dorantes
CGCTATTACAGATATTATTAAAGAAAAACAAACAAACAAATATAGCGTAATGTTATATAGCCTATAGCCATTTTTGATAAATTTACTATTCAACACAAAAATATTTTTTAATTTCGAACTACTAGTTCTTGAGATTAGCCCGTTCAACCGAACAAACTGTACTGCTTTATAATATTAGTATAAGTAGTATTCTGTAAACGATTATTTGTTTTAGCACTGTAATTTACCATGTATATGTTTAGTCTCGTCCATGGATCCCCAAACTATTCCGGGAAAAAAAACCCTTTTTGCCAAAATGAACTGATACCTCAGACCTTCACAGCCAAATTATTTAAAAATTACATCTCTAATTTATTTCTATTGATGCAAAATGCTTACAAATTTAAAAACTGTGGTTGTCTGGTTAACAGTTCCCAATGTGATCGACATGAACCCCAAAGAGTTATCAAAGGGATTTTCAGAGTAGTGTATATCGCACTTTGGGAATCACTGGACCCCAATATCAAATATTTTTAATAAGCATTTCCAGTAAGATTACAAACATAAAATATTCCACGAATTTCTATCGACATGTCACATTGGCGTGACAAGTTTTTCACATAAGTGGTACCAAGTGGTCCCTAATTGAAAAACTGGGGCGTGTTCAAGCGCCCTTATTGGTGAGATCTCATGTCAAAGGGATAGAGATTTTCAAAGAGGCAAGAATTCTATAAGAAACGTAAGTAACGTTTCTTACAGGCTTATTTTGTTTTTTGTAAGTGTTTTATGATGTAGCATTATTTATTTGACGCCGCCCAGGGCGCCGGGAAAAAAGGGGGCGTCGTTTTTTATTCGTTTTGTACATAGTTTAATCTATCTATCTATCAGCCTTTGGAAGTCCACTATTGGACATAGGCCTCCCCTAGTTGGCGCCACTCCGACCGGTCCTGAGCTTTCTGAATCCAGCGGTTACCGCCGTCTTCTTCAAGTCATCAGTCCACTTGGTCGGGACAAAATATCGGGGATTAAATAGCACAAAATATCAAAATCAAAAGTAGCTTTTAAGTTGACCAGTTAATTAAGGTACATCCTTGCGAAATTTCATGTAAATCGGACCAGTGGTTCTTGCGTGATTGAGTAACAAACAGACACACAGACACACATCATTTCATTTTATATATTAGTATAAAAAACCGGATGAGTTTCCATAACTACGTCCTCTACAATACCGTGTCGGGTAATTTTGACATGAACGTGCGAGATGAACTTTCTCCAGAGACATTCTTCGCTATGAAAAGCCCTATCATTCAAGAGAGGTACAAAAATAGCTCGACTTCAAAACTGGCGATACATTGGCGACTTCTCTAACGTTGCAAATGTCTATAGGTGACGGTGAATGTTTGTCTGTCTTCTATCACGTAGTCCGTCTGCTGTATCGCTAAGTTATTATCGCTATCGCTGCCGAAGAAATTGTTTAAGGAAGATTTTTAGCTACGTAACATCACACGATTCTTATGAAACATTTAAAAGCGAATGAAACTGCGAGGCATAGCTAGTATTATTGCCTAGATATATTTTGCATGGCATGATGGCAAAACACGAGGTCATATTAACTTCATGTTTTTATACCAAACTGATCGATAGCGCTGTGTGCCTATACGTTTTATAGAGTTAATGTTTATTTAGTAATATTACATATAGCTTTTATAACAATCATCATATTAACCTAAAACATATCAAGTTTTATTAAGAACGTTAGAGTTATAATAAAACTTCTAACATATAATGTATACCTACTGTATTTGCCACTGTATTACGTTTTATATTGTACGTTCTATATCGGTAAGGCGATTTTAACGTTACCAACCGTTTCTTGTAATCGGCTTAAAACCCCGTGTACATATTTGCTAACGTTTACGAGACGCATTCGCTGGGAACACCTAATTCCATACCAAATACACACACATAAAATATAATTACATACGTATCTCCTCGCTTTATCGAAAGTAAGGATCCCAAGAACATAACCGGAGCTCCAGTTATTACATTAAAATTTTCATTTTTGAGTCAAATTAAATGTATGGTTAGTTTCCGTTAGTTTCCATATTTCAAAATAATATTTATTTATAAGAATAGATTGATATACCAACTATTTACTACAATATGCTAAAAAACCTGACACATGGTAATTAAATGATAATTAAAAAAAAGTGTCACTCTTTAAAGTCTACACAAAAAAGTTATTTAAATATAAGTGCTTTGATAATTGCTGTTATTTTCCTACAAATAAATAATCTGTACCGGATAAATGTCATACTTGGCGCGTAAAATTGTCTACAGCCGGTGTCAGAACAACGAGTTTCAGGAATTAAGACTTAAGACGCAGTTCACACTGAAAGCCGGCGGCGCTCCCCCGGAAATTAAACTTCGCCACCTTCCTCGCCTAATTTAAAGAAGCCAACTATCGCGAACTTTTGAGACAGTCCTGCATAAGCCTTCTCATGTTATAAAGCTGATGCACTTATACGAGCGCATACAAAAATTAGCATACCAGCCATCGTTTTGCCTTAAACACATAGTATTCGTTTGCTGCTTAAACCTTAAAGATTCTTACCTTATTATATCGAAGTGGATTGGCTGCAATTATTACAGTTGGTCTGATCAATCGTAATCCCCTGTTACGCTTTTCATAGGTTTATTTTCTTAATTGCTCAGAATTGAACCAAGTAGGAACATACGAATTTTGCTTTAAGAAGATTAAATGTACATATGTTATGAGTCCCGTGATATACAAGATCTCATGAAGTTATAAAGACTATACGGCAAAATTTTTGTTATCGGAAAGTATCTTTATCAATCGCGGTCCAATTATGCTCTGATCTACCTGATGAATAAAAAAATACTATGGTCACGATGTAACTAGAAACAAAGTATAAGTAAAAACTATAGATACAATCAAACGACAAATAACTAGTCATCTCATAACATAATTACTTGATTAGCTTTTATCCGCATGTTCACTTGCTGTCAAAGGCAAATAGTAAAAAATTGGTAAATATGTGCTCAAGTGCTAGTCAAGGTAATCGGGATAACAGAAAAGTTTCTCATGATTTAGGTTAAATAAAGTAAAATGATGAGTAGAGTGATAAGTAGAATGGTACTGTCACTTTTAAAGGACTTTAAAAAAGGTGAATGATCTCAATTCGACTGTATTTTATTTAAGAGATGGAAACAAAATCATATTGATGTTGTTCGGATATATTTACTGCAAATAGGAGTAACGAGATAACAAACGCTTTTTTTTAATATAGGTACATGTGTGGTCACAAGACTCCCCATGAACGAAGTTCCGAGAAATAATTATTAATAAACACCCCACTCACATGTGCAATGAATGTATATATTGCAGTCTTAACCACTCAAAAAAACTTATGACTCAAAATCCAGGCAAATTATTTATTTATTTATATAATTTTAAAGCATAATCCTTAATAAAAACTGAATGTTGGAAACCTTAGTATAATTGAATGAATTTTTAACTATGCAAAGATGCAGTCTGCGCCGTTGGCGTGACAAAGCCGCAATTACATGCAAATTATGTGTACCTTCTACCTACCCACTTGACAGCAAGTGAACCGTGGTCTCCGAGATGAAGAGATTATTCAACGCCTAGCCTTTTGTGATAAACTCCCTATTAATTAAGCACAACACTTAAGCGCATTTTTTATAAGCCATTTTTTGATATTTAATAAAATCTTTTAGGTTTTTTGCTGTAAGGACATAAATATATATTTATTTGTAAGGGGGTTATATAAAGATATACATATACAACCAAAATATTATGACGTGTAATAATAATAATAATGTGTTGTTATGGATTTTACACTCTAGTTTTGTTTCAGGGGCATTTCACCAGCGCAGGCAGAGTTGAGTTATTTGGACAAAGTGAAATGGCTCGACATGTACGGCGTGGACCTTCATCCAGTTTTGGTAATTATTAAAATAATGCGATTTTTTATGATACATAAAGTTGTAATATTAGTAGAAATAAATTTATATTTTTTACTGACTATATATTATATGCTGTTTTATTAGCGTATGAACATAAAGACAAGTACTTAATCAAATGCTCTCAGATACCGGAAATCATAATAATTATACAATACATTTTTAAGAAAGATCTAGCATAATTTCATAGCGATATTATTGTTATAAGTAATGTTTTCGTAATTGCATGAGTTCTGAACATGAGGAGGTCCAGGATTCAAGTCATAAGCACGAGCCTCAGATTTCGTAGACCATATATGTAGATATTATATCACAAATTGAGTATGCTTATGCCTTTTTAATTGTATAGGAAAATGCATTTAAAACCTTCTTAAGAGTTCTCTATGATCTTAAATTTGATTTATTCCGATAGAAGGGTCTTGCTTATAACCAGAATATTAAAGGGTTGATGATTGTTAATCCGCATGGTTCAGGAGATAAATCTTATTGAACATGAACCTATTTAACGATCAAAGGCAAATACGTGAGCATTTTTATATAATTTTGTATTTATTCATGGATTCCATTTACTTTTATACAGGGCGAAGACAGCGTGGAATATTTCTTGGGACTGGCGCCAAGTGGCCTGTTGCTCCTGCGTGGGAAACACACCGTGGCCAACTATTACTGGCCACGCGTGTCAAAACTTTATTACAAGGGACGATACTTCATGCTTCGTGTCGCGGATAAAAATGTAAGTCACATTTTGATAACGTTGACTTGGGTTTATTCTATGTCCCTAAGTTTGTTAAATGTTGCTTTATATCATTCTTATGATTCAGTCAGCTTTCTATTTTTCCTAGTCTTTGTTAGTAAACTAGTCTCATATTTTAATCCTAAAAAATATATGTATTTTCCTTTTTAAATTATTACAAAGAGTAAAGAGGCTGAATTCTCACGTAATTGAAGTGGTTGTCACATTTGAACATTTGTTACCAAATAATTTAACTGAGGTTACTCACAAACGAGCTGCTACTAATGAGAACTAAATTGGAATACTGTATCTATGGCATACCGTAACCTTTTACGATAAAGCTTAATATGCTAAAATGTAAACGAAACAATAACTTAGTAACAATTACTAAAATTTCTTAGCTTTAAGGATCTTTTTATCAAAGCTGTAAACAAATAAACAGCAATATGAAACTCGTTATGGCAAAGAAAGTACAAGGCAGTTACAATAAAATGTAATTGTACGCAAAATACATTTGTCAAATTGTTACATTACGTTGCCCAAACAGAACTACAAATCTCCACAAATACACAAAGCTTGTCGGAAAAAAAATCGGACAAAACACTTGACCCTATTCCCGGTTTGGTTCATTCCATCTGATATGGGCTTTGAATAGCAGTGCAAGATAGAGTCCACCGTATGCTGCTTCCTTCAAAGACATTCGTAGGCAGGCAATTATAGATAAGTCGCGAGAACTGAGCACAGTATTTACAGCGCTCTGGGCGCGCCTGATAACGCTCCGCCGAACCTCGCCTGCCGTCTTACTGCATGTGCTTTTCAATTTTATTAAAACTATTCTGGAAAATCCCTGCAGGCGATATTTGTAATTCTTAAAGCAAGCTTTAGGATTATTTAACTGAAATATTAAATATTTGTTGAAGTGGGTTCATATTATATATTTAAAATGTGTATGTACGTTTACAAAAATACGGTTTAAACGGAATCAAGAACATACGAAACATTTTTAAGTAGAAGTTCCAGATACTTATCATAATATGTATAGCCATTTTAAAGAGAAGTATTTTGAGTTAGAAGTTCGCAAGTAGTTAGTATAACGACCAAAGAAAATCTATAATAACCAGTTAATATATGTATACAGAAATCAATGCAAAAGTAATGATATTTGTGAAAATAGTATAGCATAATGATACCGCTACTATAGTTGATATTGAATTGTCATGAAATAATAATAAGCACATATATTAATAGCCCTTTTTTCAAATTATTCATGTAAACATATAGATACCCTTATATAGATCTACCCTTTAAATAAAACGTTTCGCAACATAATGCACACATTTTCGCAAGAAAATGTACATACGTTGTAAATAAATACTAGTAAATAATTATTTTTTATTAAATAGCATACTAAGATATTCGATTTTTAAGAGAAATGGTTTATTAACATTAAAATATAAACCTATTCGTCGAGGTATCTTATATACACCTTTTTATAGTTACTTTATATATACAATTATTTTACACTAATATCAGTAAGCTTTCTAATAATTAAACTTATTTGCGTCTTTTACTCGTATATCGTTTTATACCACAAATGAAATGCTTAACCGAATTAAATATTTCTGTTACTATCATAAAGAAACATCATTATACATTTTAAGGTCTTTGAACTCGAATAAAACCGCAGGACTTGTTATATGTAACGAGAGCTTGCTCTAAAGCTGTTTTCACACGATTTTGATGTGACTCATCTATAACGGCGGGTGAGACCAACTGTTGGCGTGGCGACGGGTCGCCACGGCATGCGTCGCCACACTATTTGATAGTATGTACTATGTGGGACATTAATAAGTCCTTGTTCGTGTGACTTTGGTACTAATGAATAACGGTATTTATTGAAATCTGTCTTTATAAAAATGACGATTAAAATTAATGCATTGCAATATTACTGAATTAAAAAGACATTAAGACACGTGTAATTTAGGAATGTTTTCCAGTAATCTACTGGTATATTTTATATTAGCCAACTGCAAAAAATAGTTCCTATTTTTGAAAATATTGATTAATGGAAAATTATTTATTTTGTGCATATTTATTTCCTGTCGTTAACTATCATTTTATGCATATTACCTGTACTAAACAATTTCGACGTTTCACATCTGCCAAGGGTTCCGTGATGGCATTTGTTTTTGTTAACAGAATGAAGCATCTACTTATGGTTTCGAGTCTCCTACGCGGGCCGCCTGTCGACACCTTTGGCGGTGCTGTTCAGATCATCACACGTTCTTTCGCCTCCAGCAGACATCACCAGCATCAGCTGATATGTTTTCTTTAGGAACTAGGTTAAGGACAAGGTAATTTAAATTATTATACTTTGTTTTTTACAATTTAATAAGTCTTTATTAATTTAATTTTATATGCCGGCAGCATTCAGTAGTTTATCTTTATTTATATTTAAAAAGTTGTTTAAAGCTACCAGTTTATGTATATGTACTGAGTGTACAATCAGTAAGTAGGACGTACTTTGACCTAGGACGTACTGTGATCGACTTCAGACAAAACCCCTGTCCTGTATGAAGTTGCTTAGGTGTCCATGGGCGGCAATAACTACTTACCATCAGGTGGACTGCATGCTCGTTTGTTACTTCAATCTTATGAAGGAAAAGTAGGCCGGTAACTACATTTATTGTTATAATTAAGATTGAAGTAGCCAACGAGAATGCAGTTCACGTGATGGTAAGCGGTCACTGCTGGGTATGGACATCTGTAAGCATTTTCATACGTTTATATATTTCGTCCACATTTATTATCAGTACATCGTATTGCGTATTCTCTGACTATACCTTGCACTGATATGAACATGCCTCACGGGCTTGGCTTAAGACAATAAATTCCGTTATCAGTGGAAAAGGCGCAAGACCGCGACCGCCGCCCACGTTCACAAGGACGCCGTCTCGGCGTATCTCGCGCCCACACATGTCCTATTCTTCGTTACACGACTGTAAGTGACAGCTTTCTTATGTATTTTTAACAATTAATGTAAGACGGAAAAGATTTAAAAGGTCGTTGCTCTAGATCCTATGCAGTTTTTTAGTTTTAATGAGTTGATCTGTGATATGATTTGATCGATGAAACGAATATATGAAGAGTCGTTATGTTACATGTCTGTGATAATGATACAAAAATTATAGTTGTAATAGTTTAGATAAAATGTTTGAGAAAATAAAGATACATTAACTGATTTAAAATCACAAATCGTCATTTTAACACAACTATATTTGGTGAATAAGTATGTAGTTCTAAATGTAAGTATAGATATTTAACAAAGTGTTGTTTTTCAGTGCCAAAGTTAGAAGACTTGAGAATAAAAGACTGCCCTCCGGAAATGAAACAACCTACCTCAGTACACAGGCCTAACTCGTAAGTGCTTTTATTTTCTTGTCAAATGTTTCAGTCATTCGTCTCTTTTTATTTAAGCACAGTTAGAAGAGTTAAAAATTTATTTGAGCATTATTAATGTTTGTTTCTTATTTCGTCCTTTAGGCATTTGAAACAAGGCAAAATTTATTTTCTGCCAATTTTATTTGCTTTTGTATTCCTTCTGAAGTTATATATTAATTAAGATACATATTTGTGTCTGGTTGTGAACCTATCTCGCATAATAAATTTGGATAGAAAATAATTATCACAATTTTTATCTGGATCCAATATTCAATCAACTTAGGTTAAGGATTAGCGGCGACGTGTCCGGCTGCGAGCCAACTGGCCCGGGCGGGTCCCCGCGCTCGACGCGGTCAGCACCGACCCGTCGTGGACTATACTCAGCGTCACCCACAGCGACGCGGCCGCCGCCCGTGCCACGCCACCGCTCCGCTTCCGTAGACTCCCAGAGCTCTAATGACTCACGGTCTAACCGCAAGTTAGTATTTGGATAGTTGGATGGTTGGAGATTGGTTTATATTCATACCATGTTAAGCCGGGCGTCATCGCGATTGACGCGGACAGGTCCAACCCTCCGTGGGTTATACTTAGCGTCACCCACCGCGACCTGGCCACCGCTCTCCTACCGTGGACTCCCAGAGCTCCAGTAACTCACGGTCTACCTGCAAGTAAGTATATGGAGAGTCGGATTGTTAGTGATTGTTTTTTTTTAGCTTTTTACCATCACGCTAAACTGGGTCTTCGCGTTCGACTCACCGCAGTTTATTCTTAGCGTCCCACGTGCCACTCCACCGTTGCATATCGGTGGACTTGGAAAATATCGACAACTCAGGGTGTAACTGCAATTTCATATCAAGTATGTGGATATGTTACTATGTTTAGCTGGTCCTTACAGTCAACTCTTATCACAGACCCGCCGCCGAAAATATTTAACGTCGGTGATTTCGACAAGTTAAGCATTTAAATAATCGGATTATAGTGTTTTGTGTTTTCGTCCAAACGTTACAGCACATTACACGGCAGTGACTTGTGGCATTTGCAACTTGTTGGAAATAAGACGGAAAATGATTGTACAGAATCGAAATCAAATAAATCTACTATTCAAAATAGTTGATAAATTTACTTATTGCCATTTTGCGCCTAACAAACACTTGTTATGAGATTAATAATGAATTTCACGCAGTACCTATTACAATTTGTAATTGGCATGCCATTACTTATTTTGTAACACATATGTATTATACTGGTCTAATTAAAATGGTTGTATTGAATGACAAAAATGTGAAAATAATGCGGGCCTTTATTTATAGACACAGACACCGCTCTCGAAGGCAGCAATCTGATGCGGAGAGTGAGCTGTCTCGTGGGTCCGGCCGCTCGGGACGACGACACCGGCGACACCGCTCGCGACACAAGCACGAATCCGGCTCGGAGAGAGACGATTCGCAACCTGACACCAAGTTAGTGTATAGCTTGTATGAAGATTGTGAAGTTATTGTCTAGCTGTAGCTTGCGGTTTTACTTGCATTTAAAAAATATAACATGACAACTGACATAAATTTAAAGGAAGTATTAAAAATTCTTTTTTTTATCTTTTGAAATAGGTACTTGGTTAGCACCATAAACTAGGAAAAATAATGTTATAATAGTTTACTTTGACTTAAAATTTTAATTAATTCTAGACTTTACAAAAGAAATACTTCAAAGAAAGAAATAAAACAGTTTAATTTCCAAAGTATCAAACGAGTTATGATATGTATGATTAAATTCGTATGTCAAACTAATTATTTGAACCGGATCGCGATGTACATTTTCGTGGAAAATTCAAAAAGGTTTTCTCAATTTAACTAGCATTGTTTACTATATTAATCATGTTTCATAAAGTCACAAAGTAAAAACATCATTAATTTATACTCTAGACCACTCGCTACCGAGTTAACAAAACCAAGACGTAATGTTCTTTGCAAACAGCAGTTATTAATGGGCCAATTTCTTTCAGGGAGTACGAGCTAGTCGATTCAGAGTCGCAGTGGAAGGAAGTTTTAAGACAGACGACCGTTGGGAGCGGAGTCCAAGTAAGTTATACTTAAGAGTCTAATTGGCATAGCTTATTTAAAGTACTTAAGTTTATTTCTATCCATTAACCCATAAAAGTACATTGCTATAATGTGTAAGTCGCCCATGAAAATAAGCAGCGATTTAATTTACAGAAACATCTTTCTTTTAATGATTTTTTTTATTAATACCCTTCATTATTAGAACTAACCCAACCTCATAAAAATCAATGAAGAATATCTTTCTTGTTTTAATAAAAAACACCTTTTATTACTAGTCCGTTTGAAATCAAGGATTAAAAGAAATATATCCAGTTAATTACATGTAATTTTAATGAACCACTAAAATTTATTATTTACCTACTCATATAACCTTAATTTGGAAAATCTGTACGGAATTTAACGTACATTAAATATAACACCTCAATAAAACTCCTTATCTAATGTGTAATAGAGTAACAATTGGTTCACACATGCACATTTAATTAAAACCAACGAACATATAGGTTGCAAGTGTCCGTCGGTCGCAAATGGAACCGGAGACCGGCACGCATCGATCATCACACCGGCCTCGCAGGCACAGGAAGCATCGGTAAACACATTTTGTATTTGCTTTTACTTGTTTTTAGTGATGGGAATTCTTTCCGAAGAACATCGATTTGGAGATAAAAATTTGGATTCGAATAGAAGCCTAAAGAATCGATTCGTAGAAATATCGACAATTTTATTGTTGGTCTATAAACATGTAGGCAATTAAACGACACTCATCTTTTGGGCCGCGCGACATTGGTCAACAATTACATTTTTAACGAATTATTTAATCTTAACAACGATTACATTGATTACTTTTTTACTTTACTCGATTTCTCGATCAATCAGTCTCCGATAGTCATCCCTACTTGTTTTACATGTTCCAACAATTGTTGTGGAATTTCGCATAAATATGTACGCTCGCTGAACAATGGAGTTTATTGCCTGTTTGCGGGGTTTGTAATATTGAATGAATGAATGTATTTTGTAGTTTGTAAATAGGTTCTGTTTATACAAACCTAATACGAGTGCATTGTTAATAAATATATATTTTTCATATTTTGTTTATTAATAAAATAGTGCATGTATTATAATTAGATAGGTGCTAAATTGAGCATTGTGTTACTTAGTGATTCTAGTACTTGCAATGTCTAGACTAAAATAATGTATATCCAACATTTCAAAATATTCATCATATTTCTAAGCCACATTCGAGAATTTGAAGGAAACTTTGTAGCAGTAATGTTCATGATTTTGTGAATGACTCTCAAGGGTGTTGTTAGGAAAACAAACACGATTTAATTCAATATATTTCTGAGGGATAAATAAGGCGCACAATCACATGAGGCGACCATCTCAGTCCTCGGGAGTACCAACACATCTGTTTGACTTCAGATAGAACTTATGTTCTATATGAAGTTACTTACAGATGTCCATGGGCGGCAGTGATCACTTACCA
>DWLI01003557.1:0-11701 GCA_018249915.1 Cecropterus dorantes dorantes
TTGTAAAACTTACTTTATCATTTAAAATGAGATCCAAATATCGTTTCCTGAACCTGGTTTCTTTGTCTTTGAGACCAAAGTGTAAATGGGGCAACATGTGCAGGCATGGCGAAAGTAGTTTGATAGTTTTTGGTATAATTGACAATTCTCCTTTTTTAGTCTTCCCTGGATGTCCTATGCATCCGATGATATCACCTCTCCTCAGCTTATCTGTATCAGTGGCAAACTTTTCCTCTGACTCATACATTTTTGCATTTGCCATCACCTACAATATAATAACAAAATTAAAATAGTTAAATAATGCACATTTAAAATGCAACACTTTTTTCACACAAACACACACGTGTTCTACACTCATAGCCCTACTAGGATTTTCTCCTGTGTTGCGTGTGTCATGGACTCACAAAGACGAATACACAAACCCAGAACAGAAATCTAAATTCATCATTCAGGTGTCTGTCTGGCTGGGAATCAAATCCGGAACCTACTGTGCGTCAGACCTGTATGGTGACCACTCCACAAATGTGGGTCGTCTTTGAACAACACATAAATAATGCAAAATGTACACAAGAAAAAATTCTACCTGGATTTTCACGCCTTCACCTCTTAAATCATAAAATATAAGTTTAGCTCCAGACTCTCTTATTGAGTGAATCCTGCCAGCGAGGGACACGGTGATATTCTCTAATACTTCCCCGCTATTTAACTTCTCATACTTTTCTATGAACTCCTCTAATGAGATGGTAACTGTAAACTTATGAGGGTAAGGATGGTCATCCTTAGACCCGGTTTTGAGTGCAGCAACGGCAGCTGTCCGCAGCTTGTAATACTCATTTGGACTAATTTCCTCCTCAGCCTTAGCACTTTTTTTTTCTACCGAAACAGCTGGCTGCTGAGCGGCTTTTTCAACTTTCTCTTTCAGTTTTTGCTCAGCTTTCATTCGGCGTTTTAGTTCACTGAAAACAATAATACGTAGAATCTTATGAACCCCTTTCATATTTAATTCAAAAGTAAAAAGACCAACCGTTTGCTGACTGCTGATGAAATATTTCGGATTCGGTTGAAAGTAGCATTCTTGGAAACTAACGCGCCAGGCGTTGATATGAGTGCTCGTAAAAGGATCATACTGATTTTATCACGCAATACTCACTTCTTTGATATTTTTTCATTAGACGCTTCTGCCATCTTTTCACGACTTCGATTATTTAACTAACTGAAATACTTGAGGGCACGATTATTCAAACCTAACCTGTACCGAGTACGATTTCTATATGACAATATTGCAGGCAGATTAAATAATTTATTCACGCACCGACTCACCGCACGGCACGACGTCAAGCTGACGTCAACGTGAAACATCAAGTTCACAGATTATGTTTGCGACTGTCAACTTATAAATGTTGGGAAAGGGATACATATTGCTACTTTGCATGAATAATACAACACACACAACATGCAGCACAAAATGGGCTAATCTTACCAGAGAGTCAGTTAAAATATTTTTAATAAATGAAGTTAAAAAAATAAAGAAGAAAACCACAGTACACAAATAATATAATTTGGATAAAACTGAATCTGTAACTGAAAATTGATAAATTTTGAACTTATTCACGTAAAGTAACAATATAGTATAAGCTACGAAACAATCGCTGTATTTCACAGACATGTGAAATATAATTATATGTATGACGGTGTAACATTTGTTTACCGGGAAAAACCCCCTGGAGTTACTGATTATATTATACCTAATAGTTATATAATATCATTGATAGACTGCTAACTTTGATGTTGGACAGATGGAACTAGTGGTTCTTACTGAGCTGCAGTTAATCTCCAGATAGTCAGGAACGCCGGGCTTCAGTCAGTAGTCCTTATACGGATGCGATCTCCCTCGTATACACGGCGCGCGAATAGGTTACAGTATAACTATGGTATCAGGGAAACCTGAAATAATTCAAATGCACCATGCTATATGGAAATGTATATTGCTATATTAATTTATTTAACAAATGTAATTATTACACATGAACTACAAAATGGAAATGTTCGTTCAATAGTATCATAGCTTCTAACAATGTGAACTAAAGGCTAAAATTGTCCGCAAATAAGTCATTGTTAAATACTTTACCAAAATGTTTCTATAAGTGAAACATATCCAAAAATTTACCGAGTTTCACCATCACGGGCTAAAATGCATAATTGTACAGCATCGCATTGTAACATGCATGGTGGTGAAAATGTACGATGACGAAAATAGTAAAATCGTTATGTCGCGACACGATGTCGTGTCGTGATTTCTAAAGGCGAAAATAGCTGATGCAATCCTTAGATGAGGTTACTCGAAATAATTTCCATAATTCAAGATGAAAACAAACTGATTTTCTGCATTTTGGTTTCTTCTTAAATATATTAGCGATTTTTTAAGATGTCCATCGAAGATTATTACGGTGCAGCATCCAAAGTACGTGCTATATGCAATTATTTGCCATTGCTGTATGCTGTATTGTGTGTGTGTACTTTGCACTATATTATCGAAATTCTCCAATAAAAATTATATTATTAATGTATTGCGCACCTTGTGCATTTAGTTTAATTATTGTCTGTGTAAAAAAATATATAAAGATGGGGGTTGGATTTGCTAAATGCTATATAATTACATCAAACATAACAACAATAAAAGCCGTAAAGTGGGATGATTTCATTAAAATAACATTCAGGCTGAAAAAAGTTGGTATTAGGAACGATTTAGTAAGTTTTTATAAACAAGAGAATATAATTACAAAAAAATCTGCGTAAATGGATTAATTTTAAATATTTTTTACTGAAATATGAAAATAATGAGTACTATAAAATATAAGTAAATAGCTCATAAATCAGTTACAATTCCGTGTGAAAAGCAGGAGAAGTAGTAGTAGCTCATTCCAAATTTCAACCTAACTGGCTTAACTGGCAACATTTATATTGACATCACAGCTGTTCGTTTTGCCTGACTGTCTGTGGTTTGTCTGTCCGTACTGTATTGCTGTAAAATAAAATTGTAATAATCAGAAAGTGAGTGGAATCCTATTTATCGTAAGATTATGGAAATAGTAGAATAGCGTATAAAAAAATATTAGCAATCAGTGACATATCGGCAGGTTGGCCAACGTTTTATAAATTCGTCAAATTTCGTTTTTGTTCTTCTTGCATTCTAGTGAATATCAAGTGCAAGTACAATAGGAGTCTTGTAATACTGTTTTTGTTTTTATATTGCGTCCTCATTCCAGGTACAATCTTATGTAGACGGGGTTGTTCGGATCATCTGTGTAAAATTATCGAAATACTATGCCTCTTTTTGGTAAGTCTCAGAAGAGCCCAGCGGAGCTTGTTAGATCGTTGAAAGATGCAGTCACGGCGTTAGAAAGGGGCGATAAAAAGGCTGAAAAGGCCCAGGAGGACGTGAGCAAGAACTTGGTGAGTGATGTTTGAACATGTTCCCTGGCCATGTGTTGACAATTATTGTAATGTCATGCTTTCTGTAACAGGTGTTGATTAAAAATATGCTTTACGGAACGTCCGATGCGGAGCCACAAACCGATATCATAGTCGCCCAGCTAGCACAAGAATTGTACAACACCAATCTACTACTGCTCCTCATCCAGGTACATGCTAATGTTGTTTGCTTAGTTTTGATATTTTTTGGACTTCTTTATTTTCAGTATGTAAGACGTTTTTGATTTCATTTATTTTGGTTTTTGTTTCTGATATAGAATTTAAATCGCATCGATTTTGAAGGAAAAAAAGATGTGGCTCAAGTGTTCAATAATGTGTTGAGGCGTCAAATTGGCACGAGGTCCCCAACAGTTGAGTACATATGTACCAAGCCGGAGATATTGTTCACCTTGATGTCTGGGTAAATATAGACTTATTAACTATATGTTGCCTCTATATGACTGATTTGTCACAAATCTGTCTATTTTTATATTCCCATAGATATTATGTCACTCAACAAATTTTTGTGTCATGTACATTACCATAAACATTAGATATGTAGAATTTATATAGTGAGAATCTTTCATGAATGAATGAAACTTTTTCAGCTACGAACATCAAGAAATAGCATCAAACTGTGGCACCATGTTGAGGGAATGTGCCAGATATGAGGCTTTAGCAAAGATAATGTTATATTCAGATGATTTTTACAATTTCTTCCGTTATGTAGAAGTTTCTACTTTTGATATTGCCTCGGATGCCTTCTCTACTTTTAAGGTACTTTGACTTACTAAGTAATGATTTATTGTTTTTTATTTTTGACTTTTACTTTAAATTTGTTTTATGTTTAAAATGTTTGTGTTCCCGCTTTTTCAGGAGTTATTAACAAGACACAAAATAGTTTGTGCCGAGTTCTTAGAAGCAAACTATGATAAGGTGTTTAGTCATTACCAACGATTATTGAATTCAGAAAACTATGTAACTCGACGGCAGAGCCTCAAGTTACTTGGGGAGTTGCTGTTGGATCGACATAACTTCTCTATCATGACTCGATACATCACCAACCCCGACAACCTCAAGCTTATGATGAACATGCTTAAAGAAAAATCACGTAATATTCAGTTTGAAGCTTTCCATGTTTTTAAGGTATGGGAATATGCTATCTACATATAACTTTGCAGACAAAACAATTCAGTACTATAAATCTTCTATGTTTGACAATGGTTTTTTTTTTCATCAGTTGTCTGATGAGCTTCATTGTTATGCATAAAAAAATTAGAATGTTTAAATTCATATATATTCCACAAGTTTTCATATGTTATGTTTTATATATGTATAGTTGTTACTACTGAAACTGTAATCTTAATTATATATGTGCAAATAGCATAAACAAGATTGATAAACTGATAAAAACCATAATTGGTTTAAGTGCATTAACTTGTCAACATTTCAAAAGTAGTTAAACTAAGTTATTGGCACTAATTTAAAATCTAATCAGATACAATAATCACCATTTACCACTTGTCATATTAAAAAGTTCTTACCAACATCGTAAGACATGTGTCTTAGATTTAGGTGTAGTATTCATAACATTACAATATTGTTACAAATTCAACAATGTCTTAATGATGGAGTCCGGTATTCTGGATTCATACATAGTAATAGATAACTGAAATTCACACCAGCCTTACTTATTGCTGTTCAAACTCGAGATAGATAAATTTGAGGGGAAAACATACTCCCATAATTCTAAGTGATTAAGACTAAAAGTAGCTAATGAATATTGTATAGCATTTGTAATATATGTAAAACAAATTCCAACATATCTACTTCTAGCTATACTAATGCAGAAATATGTTGTGGAAAAATATAGAATGGAATGTTGAGGAAAATATTATAAAATACTCAGTACCTATTATTTTAATATCCTCTGAAACTGGTTTTTTATACATAAAATATTTTTATTTGTCTTAATAGCTGTATTTTGCTTTTCAGGTATTTGTAGCGAACCCGAATAAACCAAAACCAATTTTGGACATTCTTCTAAGGAATCAAGATAAATTGGTAGATTTTCTTACAAAGTTTCATACAGACCGCTCTGAAGACGAGCAGTTTAATGACGAAAAGGCTTACCTTATAAAGCAAATCAAAGAGCTCAAGCCCTTAGAACACTAACATTTATTGCATTTTATAAATCGCCACTTCCTCCACAGAAAGAAGTTAGATATAGATGCTATTATATTTAAAACGCTTCTAAGTCACCGGAGGGTGTTGCAGTGTACACTAGGCTCTGTAATAAATGTTGGTATTCTAATGGATTTTACATTCGGTCTGTGATGAGTCAGGAAAGAAAGTATATTTGTGCTACGAGCAAATTAACATTTTTAATAAAGATTTGTAGGATTAGCGTTATTTTAATGGTTTCACTTTCATCTCTTGTAAGTTGACCAACCATTTAAGTTCTTATGACATGTTTAGTGACAGTTCCTAAGTCACAATGGAAATACCATACTATATCACATTAGTTTATGCATTATCGTTTAATTTGGTTTACGAAGATAATACTTTAAAAGCAGGTAATGTGAGATCTACTGCAGAAATTTGTAAATATGACATTTTCTAATTTTTTATGATTCTTTTATATTTTTTTTCTTAGTGTCAGAATTATAGGTTGTTAACCATAAAGGCATGTATGTAGGTACTGCCACAATTTGGTGTTTATTACATAATATTTTATTGTTGTTAATGTAACTTTTTTCACTAAAACTGTAATTCGTTTTATTTGCAATAATGCTTAGTAGAAATTCCGAAATGTTTTATTGTGTAATTTGTTTTACAAATGTTTTGTAATGTTCATGTATCCTGTTGCTTATAAACATTCTTGAGGCACTTTTAAAGATTATTGATTTATATTTTATCAATATCATTTAATGCAATTACATTTTTATGGAAACTGAATAAATTAAGCTATTTATACGATTATTTTATTTTATTGCATCATAGGATAAGAATCGATATATAGGTAGTAATATTAGGCAGGGTCATTAAAAGGAGTTTTTTAAGTAAATAAAATACAGGATTCTAGTATCACATTTATTAAACACAAGCATCTATGTAATCCACTGTACACTTTCTTATTCCCTAATCTGTACATTGTTGACGAAAGTAATATTTGTCGGGACTACCTGAAGTATAGAAAAAACCGTAGTAGTAGAGAAGTATTTACATATAAAAAGACAATGAACTAGATATACTTCAGATAAAAAGTAATGTTATATATTTGGTAAAGGGAAATATAGGAGTTTCACTCGAACATTTGTGACCACGAGGAAAAGTATTTCATTAAAATAAACTAAATCAATAATTTAATTACACGTTTATTAAAATTAAGTACGATATTTTCCGGTACATTAGGTAACCACAGTCCGTTCCAATTAACAAATTTATTATTCACCTAATTGACAATGAATAATTATAGGTCAAAATTATTACCATGGCACATAAATTTAAAATTCATAAATAAAATACTTAATAATGTAATCGAGTGAAACTATTATATGTTCCTAAAATTATTGTTATGTATTTACATATCATTTTTATTTCGTAATTAAGTATGTTATTGGCTTTAATGCGAATATAGTATAATAATTTAAAGGTCTTAATTTTTATTATATTGCATAAGTGTGATAAAGCTATGAAAACCTTTAACTACGAATATTTAATTTCACTTAGTTACCAGATTTTTGAAGTAGATGGAAGACTAAAGGCTGCCGAAATTATTGACTCCACTATTTATGTAGTAAACGAAAAAATAAGCGTCTATTGTATTAAGCGATTCTAAGGTTACAAGTTCTCTACTTTTTATTTGCTATGCTCTAAGAAATTTTGGGAAGAACATTAAATCATTTTATATTTAGGAGTTATAAGTTAAATACCTGGCTGATTTCTACGTCCATCTTCTTTAATTTAAGCCAGGTTGCCTACCAAAACATGTTAAGAAGAATTGTAATATCCCTTCTTAATTTTTTTTTAGTATAGATGAACGTAGAACTCATCCGGTCGAATGTTGTACTGTTATCAAATATTTTACACTTCAATAAAACCATATGCAATTTCAGGCCTTCGGGTGCAGTGACATTCGACTGATATTGGCGTTACTTCATTTTTAGGCAGTGTTCGCTTTGTTTCCAATTATATAAGTTCGGTCGTACCTCTGAGACCGAGAAACCAGAAATATATAATAGAATACCAATCTGTGTAGGGTGCGACTCACCCGATCTAAAGACATGCTATTGTAGATGGAGTAATCAATACTAGTTATGATCGAACAAATAAATGATATTTACATATGATACCTAACGATTTACGTCTTATTAGCAAATAACCAACACAACAAAATGTGTTTAATGTATGATGGCAACCATTTAGCTACGAGTTACGTCGTGTAAATTGTGTTGTAAGTTATACAAACAAAGAAGAAAGAAACGTTCTTCTTTTTATTAGACTGTAGCTCACGTTCTTTTCTGTAGTACATTTATTTTTCTTGCGTATGTCATAACTATTTTGTATCATAACCATAATGAGGAAGGTAAAAAGTCAATTTAAATCGTCTTTCAAATTGAACTGCCTATAGCCGTACAAAATTGTCTATATAGAATACTTTTGTCACTGCATCCACCAGAAAACACGCTCTCCAGGTTAACATTTAAATATTATAATATAAATATGCATAAATAGTAATTAAATCTACGTTTTGATAATTCGTACAGCAATAGTTCGGCCTTAACTACTCAGACTGTTGCTTAAAAAAGTCCTATGTACTGTTAAATTAAATCGATAAATACACAGAGCAAATTTAAGGCAAACTATGATATGAATTTTGAAATACAATATTTTGTTACAGGCAGTGTACGTTTGTGTATAATATTTATATAATAATCAGTCGAGGGAGGTTTTCGCCCTCAGAATTCACCTTTGGCTTCCTAATAGGCCGCGATATAAACATAATATTGTTATCATAAACAATAGTCCATAGATTACAGATAAATAAGAAATCATGATTGGATTTAATCTAGTCTAACCTACTTTACCACATCGAATTCAGTTTGACGAATCTGGTCTGTTATCAGTCAATAAATATAAAATACTAAATATATTACATCTTAACTCATGGAAGAACAATAAAATAAAACATTTTAAGACTACATTTTCGGCTCCGGAACTGGCATGTCAGCCGATATTAGAAATTTCATCTTCTTCGGTAGATACTATAACTTAAATATTATGGGAGCAAAATATCTCAGTTACTTACCATATTTTAGAATTATGCTGTTATTTGTCAGTATCGCCTTAGTACCTTTATTCGGAATATCTTACTAGAAAATTATCATATTATACAGCAGTGTTCGGCAACGTTTTGAAAACACGGACCACAATGAAGCTACACGAATCATTGACGGGCTTGGTAAAAAAATACAAGGAATAGAAGCAGTTCTAGTTTTTTAGCGATAAAAAGTCATCAAGAATATACAGCAAAACTCATTGATTTTTGTCCCAGGCGGTTTTTTAGACAATAGTTTACTTAGGTATATCTAAACGGCTTTCGTTTTTGGAAGTGCCGCGGTCCGTAAGTTGCCGACTTCTGGTAGACATGAGTTCAATTCCCTATATTAAAGATAAAGTAAATAAATTCTTCATTTATTTATATTGAAGTTCAAGTGAACATACCATTTTGGTACGTCGAGGAATCATAATATAAACTTAGACAAAGATTTAGCTGCAGTACTAAGGCGATATAACAAGATAAATTAAATATACCGTGACGCTGGTTTCGTGCAAGATTTTTCATTAAGACTCAATACGAACGAAACAAACAAGTATGAGACCTTAACACTTACACATTCTAAGACTAACTATCGTGAGCATCAAGGCAGTGTGTCGGATACGTCGCTTTCGTCAACTATCTACCTACTTAACGAACGCGATAATTATTTTAGGTAATATCTACTAATAAGCACAGATTATAGGAAAAGTGGAACAACATAGGTAGTAAAATTTATGACTGCGGCGCCATCATCGGCTCATTAATTTCTGCCTTCTAACATAAGTGTTATTTAATTATTATTATCAAGAGTTATTTTATACGGGGCGGTGTGGCTAAATAATTTTATATCCCAACGCACTTAAATATTCGTCCAATACAGATCAATGTGCACGAATGCGAGTTCGTGAACATCTTTGATATTTAATAGTTGACCGCTCTCTGCTTGGTGTGGGTTTTATTTTTGCGAGTCGTACATAAAATCAAAGCTCATTGAATACACAACTAGAAGCGGGTTTTATTCGTGGTCGTATTTATATACGTATAATTCGGTAAGTTATTTGGCGAATAGTTCGCCGTTAGTTTCAATGAGTTTTAAAAACATTATAAGAAATCATATCCACCTCCACATATATATTGGTATTTATTTCAAGTTTTGTACGCTCAGTGCACCCTTTTCCTATAACCAGTTTACAGAAATATTAATACGTTATAAGACTTTAAATTACTGTTAAAATAAGGAGATCAGTAAAATTGGATTATAATTTTAATAAACGACATAAGATCGTAACGAATTTACAGCCAATGTGCATTATCACAAAAGTAGGCAGTATTCCAATTTTCTTACGTATGTACAGATTAGGATATTCTCACTAATGTATTATGTAATAATTGTCCCGAAATCGTCATAAATGTCCGTTTTCCGTCTTAAATTAGATACTGTCTTCATTCTAGTATGTCCTCGATACACTACAAAACTAGGCATTAATAGCCAAAGTTTTATCTCATTTTCTCAAATGTCGACCAGTCCAAACTACATACTTATTCAGTAACAAATCGATTAGAAAATTGCACGAATCTACAGTTAAATACTTATAAGCTCTTATTTGATAAGTCCGAACACTAATAAATTTACATATGTCGCAATATTGGCATATTGCGCTTTTGACCGGAATCGGTATCTCATAATTTACGTACATTCAAGGTCTTAGCCAGGATTGTCCTTTGACGAGAAGGGGAAGGTTTAGCGAATAAGAAGAGAGGTTTGAAACCTTATACCTTCTGCCCTTTCTGTGACTATCATTCCAGTATGTTTGGGGTGTAGGAGGGGAGGATGAACTCCCAACCCCCCTGGTACTTCAATTTAATTAGCTTAATGACAAGTTGTTTCATGTTGTTCGTGTCTCTAACCTCTAAATTCTTCTGCAAAGTGCGAAGCCTAATAAATTAAGGTAATTTGCATATTCAGTTCTTTTTGACTGGAACTGCAAACTTTTTCACCGTAGTTCCAAGGCCATAGTCAGGATAGACCTTCACAGATGGGGGTGAGGACGGGGGACCAAGTCCCCCCGGCTTAACAACGCCCAATAATAATTCTAGTCGATTGCTAAGAATTTTTGAAATTTTGAGGTTTATCCATCTCTTTAGCGCACTTCCAAGGCCATTGTCAAAAAAAACCCATCGAAACAACGCCCATTAATAATCCTTGTTCTAGAATTTTCCAAATTTCGATTTCGAGCCATCCCTCTCTCGCTACGGCTGTTCACTTAACTCATAATAACAAGTTGTCCAGTATTGTTGGCGTATACGAAGCCCTGGCCGGGCTGCGGCGCCCAGCGGAGACAGTTCAGGCTACGGAACCCGTGTTCCCAGTTCTGCTCAAGCTCCTTCACCGGCGATAGGCCCGTCCGGTTGGAGGTCTCTGAAACATTATTTGCTATCCAGTATATGGTTTAAAAATAATAATCTCTGTCCTATATGATATAAGGTTACAAAAAAAAAACCTGTCAAGTGCGAGTCGGACTTGCTCACGGTTTCCGTTCCGTCTAAAAAATCTATAAAAAGTGGCAAATAAATCACATTGTTGTGTGGGAGCTCCACTGAAATATTTATCTGATTATGTTTTAAGCATTATAGTTATATTTTGTTACAGCAGCAAGAGAAATACATTATCTGTGAAAATTTCAACTGTCTAGCTATAACGGTTCACGAGATACAGCCTAGATACCAGGCCAACCACCTGGTAAACTTCAAATAGAACCGCTGTTCTATATGAAGTTGTTTACGAAGTTAATGGGCGCATTGGCCGTGGGATTGCGTGCCCATTTGTTACTATAATCTAATATATAAAATTCTCGTGTCACAGTTTTCGTTGCCATACTCCTCCGAAACGGCTTGACCGATTTTGAT